>JAQGBB010000529.1:0-18398 GCA_034691745.1 Prismatolaimus dolichurus
CTGCTCAGCTCGGATGTGCTTCTTGACGGTCTCGCGGCGCTGTCCGAGATGGTAGAGCTGAATGTGAACGGTTACGACCAGTCTTTTCAGCAAGAGCAGATGAGCGACGAGCTTGCGCGTTCGATCTGTGCACGAAATGCTGATGTGGAGGTGCTCGCCATTCGTGGACACTCGCTCAACTTGACACGGAACGCTCTGGAGGTGATTGCGTCGTTGAGGCGACTTCGCCGACTCGAGATTCAGGCTGGACAACGTCTTTCGGTTACCGAGATGGACGGCTTTGTCGAGCGACTTGTTGTGCATTCGGGTGCTTCGCTGAGGTGCTTACAACTGTGTGGTCTTTGGCGCCTTTCGACTATCGCAATCGAAGCGATGGCGAGGGAGGCGCGCAAGCTGCGATCGATAGAGTTCGGGGTATCGCCTGAGAGTGTCGGTTCAGCGTCGATTCGTTATCTGGTCGAATCGGTCGTTGCTGATCGTGCACAAGTGGAGGCACTGTCTGGTGAAGAAGAGCTCATCGCACTCGATGTTTATGTTTACGGGAATGCGACCGCGGTCGCACCGTTTCGGCAGCTCGCCATCGCGGCTGCGCAGCTTCCAGCGCGTGTCGAGTTGCGCATTTATCAAGCTTCTCTGCTGGGCTGACCAGCTTATTTTTAGCTTACTTTTGTTATGTGATCGATTGACAATTATCAGAGTCAGCGCTTAGCATCACCTCAGTCTAGTCGATGTCGCTCTACTTTTTTACTGGTGCACAGTTTTTTATTTGTGTAAGGTTGCAGAGACTTTTTTGGAGGTTTTGTGCAAGCTAGTTTTATGGAGAAAAAAATTGGATTATACGTACGATGTTCGTGTATTTGGGCGTTTGACAGTTTACAAGATTTATCAAATGGTGTGGTTGTAGCTAAGCAGGTCTAGCTTACGTCGGGATAACCATTTTGGCTACCAGGTGTTTGTCTTTTTCTTGTGTGTGCTCAAGAGCGGAGAATTGTGATGAAATTCTCCTCAGGTTACGTAACGAAGCGCAGTCCAAACTTAGGACACTCGCACCCGGTTTTCTCGGCGATGGTTTTTTCGGTAAGTCACGTCTTCCGTGATAGTGAAGCGCCACCTGGCGGTAGTGAGGTCATTTTTGGTGTTATTCTTTACTGTTTGTGCGCATTCAAAGCGATGTTGTGGGTGGAAATCTTGCAAACTGATGCAGGTGGGAGAAATAAAAAGTTCACTGCGTCGCCCCCTCCAAGTTGCACTGTGCGTTAGCACAAATAGCGCTTTCTGGATTTTCTGTGCAGCTAAATTGCTGAAAACTTAACAGATTCTGCCATTCATCGGTAAAACTATTGCATAATCATGTTCTAGGTTAACCCTTTCGCACTCATGGTCAAAAAACCGTTAACACGAATATCTCATGGTATGAATTTTGAGTTTTATACTGGAGATGGTTGGCCATCTCAAGTTGTACCGTGTGGTATCGGTTATATTGCTGCCCAGCAAGTTGTTCTCTAGATTTAGGTCTTTTTCTCACGTCAGCTGCCCCATACTGGGCATACGGGGCGGTTGACCATTTGTACGGGGGTCATGATCAAACGAATCATGCTAAGCGGTTGGCGCTTGGCAATGCAATTTTGTGAAGCGCAATAAACTGTGCGCTTGTTTTTAGTGCGAAGAGATGCAAAAAACACTCAAATAACGTCCCTAAATTTACTTTGAGCGTTCAGCAAAAACGTGCACTATCCTCTTCCGATGACAACGGTGTTTATCCAGTCAATTTTGGTGAAGGATTAGTGGGGCCATGAAATTTTGACTGGTTGCAAGTTTACTCTCTTCAATTGTGCGCAGCTCCAGCCTCTAGCGTAGGGGACGGGGGACCGAAAAGCAAACTTTCAAAACGTGCCGTCGCAAGTGAACGGGTCATATGGCTGCAGTGCATCGGGCGTGGGCTACATAGTATAAAGTGGTTGGATGCAAAAATAGGTGGAGTTTAAAATTGTATCATTTAGAACATAATTTTGAGTCGATGCCAAGAGCGTGCTAGTCGACGTTTCTTATTGCATCCTTTTAGTCTGAACAATAGAGCTATATAGCTAATTAACTGTTTACATCTCGTTAGCATGAAGTTTTCAAAATGCTATCTCATACACGTTTGAACGCACAATTGCATCATTCCAACACCAAACCTTCTTCAAGATGTTCAGCAACGAATTACTAAGGGTCGGCGTTGCATACAGCCCGCCATTCATCACGCCCTGTATCGCAAACCTCTCTTCACCACTCCAGCTATCACCGCGGGTATGTCCGGACCCGGGCCTAGTCGTGAACGCGTTCCGACAGTTCGCCCTTGCGCTCGAACGTCTGCACAACGTTACGCTCCAGTTCACCAATTATCGATCGTCCTCCGTGTGGTCACAGATAGCCGCTCAGCTAGCGAATGGATCAATTGATATGAGCTTCGACGTCTTCACCGACGTTCCCGCCCGTCGTGAGTTCGCTCTGTTCTCGAATCCGGCACGCTTCTATCGTCGCTCGTTCCTCATCAACAGTGCCGTTAGACGACAAACGGCGGGTCTCGTTCATCTTCGCGTTCTCGCCAAGTTTGGACTCGGAATTCTGATAGCCACTCTGCTCGTTATGTTCGCTCTAAGCTGCACCGTGTGCGTCATTCGTTCCTGCCGTTCGAGGTCGTGGCGTACCCTCGGTAGAGAATTTATCCATTCATCTTTGCACATTTTCAGCTTTGGCGTTCTTCGAAGAAAGATCGCTTCAGAAACTATCGAGCGATCAAAATCGATCTCGTTCCCATCGTCCCTTGCCCTATTCCTTCTCATCAACATCTACAGTGCGGTGGTCTTTGAAAATCTCGTACTGCAGCAGGAGCTTCCATTTACGACTTTGAAGCAGCTTGCGGCCGCAATCGATCGGGGTGAATTTCGAATCGTTTCTGACGATCCTAGTTCTTCGGTGCTTCAGCAGGCGCGAGCTCCCTCGTCAACGGCTTTTTGGTCTCTAAATCGAAGTCTCGAAAAGTACCCACCGATTATTATCCCCAACGCTGCCGATCGGCTTGAAGCGATCGTTAAGGATCCGAAGTACGTTAGCATCGGCTATTCCGAAGACTATGTGATGATCGCGGCGCAGTCGTGCGCTCTTTTCAGCATCGAAGACGAGACGGCACCACTCCAGTGGGCGAGCTTTGCGATCGCAAAGGAGAAGAAGCATATTCGAAAGGTGGTCGACAACTCGCTGGTGTACTTCTATGACACGTTTACACAAGAGAAGCGCCGAAGTAAGAAACGATTTTGCGTCGAAGATTCGACTGATGCCTCCTCAGAAGCGATTGAATTGACAGACTTGGCGACCGGATGGATCGCGCTTGGTGCTGGAATCGGTACGAGCTTTCTTGCATTTTTTCTCGAGCTTCTACGTACGTTTTTCGGAAATATTTTTCAGGAACACTTTAGCGCATAGGGGTCATCCATAAATTACGTAACCCAGGACGGGGGGAGGGGGGGTCGGCCGAAAGGTGACATCACGTGTAAAAGATAGCCTATCTCTTACACGTAAAAAAGGTGACATAGGGGGAGGAGGGGTCAAAAAATCCCAATTTTTGGGTTACGTAATTTGTGGATGACCTCTTGGCGAGTTTTGGGAAAATGGATTTTTCAATAACTTTGCACCGCGTGAACTTACAAGAAAAGCCAAAACAGTTGTGAAAAGCCATAATGTTTTGTGACATTTTCGCATGTTGAAAGCGAAAATTGATTTAGCTAAGTCAGCTGTAGAGAACTGGTTTTGAAATTCTGAGCATGCAGTCGCAAGAGACACCAATCGGATATTGGATACCGTTATCAAAATAGCTCTCTACCGCACTTAAGAGTGCAAAAAAGGTAGCCTTTGCTTTACTTGCAATAGTTCCGCAACGTGCATGAACAAGAGCTGTGCAAAATTTGCACAAACAAGGCTGTACAAGGAAAGTTGCCTCTAAACTTTGAAGTAATTGAAGTGACTGCATAAGTTTTCATTATGCTCACTTTCCTTTTTAGCTACGCGGAGCATATGTAGACCTCTGCGCTCGTCGCCCGAGCGAATGCCATAAACTTGATCTCGCCGCCATCTGCTCTTCAATGATTCGATCTCGCTTTAAAAATACAAGTTAAAATGAGCACCCGTAGGGGGAATATGCAACGACCAGTGTCGCTCAACATGATGAGCAATCCCTATAGCCCGTTCAACAAGCCCCGCGCAAGCGAAGTTCCGCCACCGCTCTCGCCGACGAAGCGTAACGCGCACATGTCCTATCCTCCATCGGAGGCGGCAGATGGCACCGCCGAAGACGCGCAATTTAAGAAACAGTTTCGGCGCCAGGACAGCTTTCTCATAAAGAAGAAGGCGGGCGAGACATTTTCGGACTTTTCAAGCGATCTCGTCGTTGAGTCGCCGGCGAACGCCGACCCAAAGTTGGCAACGTTCGGCGAAGTTCGGCATATGCTTCGAACGGGAAATAACAGTCAGGTCAGCGCTTTTTAGAAGGAACTGCATTTGTTTTGTGTTTAAAATGAGGCACATTGACGTGTTTGGTAGAACGCGAGGTTAGCATTATCGATTTTTCTTTGTCTATTTGTCGAAGTTTGTCTTCATCGCCGTTCGCCAGTTGCAGTATCGATTTTCTTCCACGCAGGCCATAGCTAGTTTGTTCGTATGTTCATGACGTTGATTTCGCGCTACTTGTAAAGGCACGTAAGCACTTTTAAAGTTCGCGAGTGTGCACGCCTTCGTGCAGTGTTGTTCACTTTTTGGTGCTTCAAAGCGCTGTTCCAGACGTGTATCTGGTGCATTTTTGTAGCTTGCTTTTGGCAGGAACTGGCCATGCACTTTTGGCTGGCTTAGTTGTTTTTTGAAGGTTGCTTTCGCGGTTAAGCTTCGAGGACGCCCGTTTTTGCTGAGAGTCGTAGCATAGTTGACGAATCTTCTACTTCGGTGTCATGCTCGTTCTTCGTCTTTGAGAATGGTATCCTCTTAAATAGCTTTTGTTTGTTTTTTGGAGTGCGAAATACTTGATAGGCCTTTTTCCAGTTCGATATTTGAGTTGCTATATAGTTGTGCGACGTGTGCTCGCTCGGATAATCGACGTTTTGAGTTTAGCATACACGTCGGGCAGGCGAGTTTTATTGGAGAAAGTGGGCACGTAGAAAGATTATCGATTTTTTGTCAGCTGTACGCATGCATCTCGTGTGCTTTGCGAGTCGAGTGAGAAAGGAATTTTAGTTGTTTTTGCATCATCTGGAGCGCGCGAGAAAGATAGCTACCTAGTTACGTGTCCGTTAGTGAGTGAGTCAGAGCCCTAACTTGAGTTTTCGTTAACCGAATCTCGAAATTCCTTTTTCTCCGAGATTCTCCTTGGTCCGCAGATTTGCCTTGTCGCTGTCCGAGGCTCTTAGCGGGCTGTGCAGTAGGGGAGTGGACGGTCGGACTTGAAAAAATTTGCACGAAAAACGCGCACACGCGTGCTTGCGTGTTCTTGTTGAATGTTCTTTTCCTTGCCAATGCCAATTCTTGCTGAATTTCGCTTCTGCATGTTCAGATGTACGTAGGTGCATTGGGGGCAAAAATTTTCCGCTACATAATATATTGATTATCCAGAAGATGCATTTTTCGGTTTCGCCGACTACTTGTTGCGAGTTTTTCGACATTTTTGACCCTTTTGCATCCTGCCTCGATCGCGGCGTGTAAGAAAAAGGATAGCCTACTGTTCGGACATTGACTATCTTCCCGTATCCCTTCGCCCTGTATCCTCCTATCCCCCAGCCGATAAAAGTTGGCGGATGACCAGAGGTATACAGTGCAGTATGTCACATACCCAGGCACGTAGCTAAGGGGGCTCTTGGGCTATAGCCCCCCTAAGAGGTCGCAAAATAAGATTTTTTTGTTGAATTTTTCAAAAATTAAAATTTTTTTTTAAATGGTTCGCGATTGTAGCACTTGACGAGAGGAGCTCAGATCTACCATCCGTTTTGCTCTCCTATGCTCTTACACAGAGATATAAGCTTTAGAAAAAATTAGCCCCTTCCTAGCCGAAAAGCTAGCTACGTGTCTGCATATCTCCATGGAACATCTTCTGTTTCAGGGTGTTCCAGAGTGTTCCAAGGTGTTCTAGAACACATTTTTGTTTTTTTTTTCGTAGGCAGGATGCGCCTTTTGGCTATGCCGATTACACTTGTATAGGTGGATTGTTATCATTGTTTGGTGGTTGCTGTTGTGTTATTTCGAGAGGGCTTTGTTGGCACCAGCTTTGTTATGCAGTTTTTTATTCAAATTTCAAGTGGTGTTTACCATGAAAACAATGAATGGCAGCGGTGTTCGGTTTTCTCGAAGCGAGATTGACTCGGCTGTGTTTGTTAAACCGAAAATAAAGGCCGAAAATTTCGTAGAGTGCGACGAATTGCATATGGAATGTGAGTCGGTTTGCTCGATGCAAACGATTCAATAAAAAATGTTGAAGCCATTTTGTTGCGTTTGGCAGTGCTAAATTTTGCTGACTTTTAGCGATTAAATTTAGCTACTTTAACCGGTTTTTCTCATGGAGCTCGAGAATCGTGTATGAGGATGTGCAGAGTTTTAGGCTGCTTATTTCGTAAGCTGCGTGACTCTGACAGAACGCTTAGCAACGCTTTCTAAGTTTCTGTGCTGAGCTTCTACTTGATAGTGCAAGGGTTTGAAGTCTGATTCATAGCAACGTGGTTTCAGTGTTCACGCATAGAAAGCGACTTTTCCAGAATAGACTTGATATCCGGGAAGCTTGAAATCTGAGCTTCTAGCTTTGTTTCAGTGTGCTGTCGCTTTCCTCGGTTGAGCATGCAGCATGCGTTCGAGCAAATCTGTTGTGAACAAGCAGTTTACGATGCAAATTTTTGCAACCAGTCTCCAGGCTGTTGTCCAGATCTGCATCTGGCTAAAGCACATGACTGTCAACAACTTGCGGAGGACCGGACCACACGATCGGATCAACACGGGGCTTGTTTTTGTGAACATGCTTCAGTGGTGGTGTGTATTACCATTTACAGCGTGTTGTCGTGCGGACTGCAACTGCCATTTTCCGAAGTGGCATAAATTTTGCTTTTTGATTGCACTCAGGTGTTTCTAGTATTTTGTCGGGTTTAAAACTGTTGCTGGCTACATTTCCGAACGGTCAGCAGGTGGTAGGCATCGCCGGCGCCAGAGCCCAATCGCGAAGGTGTACAGTTGTTCTAAGCGTGTAGGCGGAGGGCTTCGCCCCCGCACCCCAACCTGGGATGATTATAAAGGTTTTGCGCAAAATGGCCGCCTGGGCCCAGTTGTCCGTTTCTGCGCCAGCATGATCTGCCACGTTCATGTCGTTCATTGTTTAGTAAAGTATGACGTAAAATTAGTGTAAGCGTTTATCTTGCGTCGCTCCGTGGGCGCACTTTTAGCGAGCTTGCTCGGTTCTGCGTGTGCTTCGTCGTTCGGCGTTTTGGTATTACGTGTGGTTGCTGCGTATTACGGCTTTATAACAATGTCTGACTCATGTGGTTAGCTTCCTGTCCGTCCCAGTATGGTGGGCAGATCTTCCACGTTTTCGAGTTTTCATCGCGCTTCAGACTATCGACGATTACGTCAGCTTTTCTGCAAATTGGATTTACCCGTACCGTTCAGTTCACAGAGTATGGTACCTCTTGTTGACTGAAGGGGCCCACGTGCGTTTTGTGCGTCGGCTACCTAACCGACTTTTGTAGTGCCTAGTCAGCAATCGGCTAACTGCTCGGTGCCAGGTTGTCGATTTACTCATTGTCACGTGACGTGCGTGCTCGGGGATTACGCTGCATCGCCGCCCTTCCTAAACTGGGACAAGCCGAACTTCAAGTCCCGCCGGCTCATTCGAAATAGATTTGCAAATTTTTGCGGTCCGACTTCAGTTCGTTTTCTTTGACCACGAGAACCCAACAAGAAGTGATGTGTTGGACTGGTCGAAGTGGGCAATTTTTGAGTTCTCACGTTATCTGTCGAGTTAGCTCACAGCTTTTATGTTTACGTGCTTACAAGCTAGTACTGTCGCAGTAATGCGTTGCGACCCCGTGCCAGTAGGCCTAATCAGGAAAGGCACTTTGCTCTCTTCGCTGATAACGAATGTTTTGGCCGTCGATGTGTTGTTGCCTCTGCGTGCATCGTCGCCGGACTGTCCGTCCGGGCGGGCGGCTCTCGTTGCGTAACACTTACGCCGCTCAACTAGGCGTTTGTGCGATCGGAAGCGACGTTTTTACGCGCCGATAAATCTTCTGCTCAGTCGTAGTACGTTCGAGTTGTCGTAAACCTCGTTTTTTTCACGCGTTACGCCACCGTTGTCCACTCCGGTCAGTTGTGCGTGCATGTGTGCGGTCATCGCTGACAGCGCGCGTAGAATTTCTGGAATGTTTGTGCGTGGCTTTTGTTTGTGTTTCACCCGTTTCCGAGTGGTCACTCGCGCAAAAACGGAGATAAAGAATTTGACCCATCGGTGCTCGTTTGGAATTTCGAAATTTTTCGACTACGTTTTATCGTTATTTCCGCTTCGCTGCGCGATCAGTCTTCTCGAAACTTCGTTTTTGTTTCTCTTCTTTGTTTAGTTTGCATGTCATCGATCGATTTTTTCTGCCATTCATCGTCCGATTCTCTCGTTTTTCTTTTCTGAAATGGAGACTTTCGAGTTTGCCTTTCTCGAGGACCTCTTCATTGAGGAGGATTCTCCTCCATCGCTTCGACGCTCGTTCGTTGCTGCCTCGTCTTTTCCTCGCCGTTCGTCGACGGCCGATTCAACGATGTCGATGTCGTCCTCGTCGGACTCCGGGACGAGTAGCACATCGAGTGACTCGCCCGAGCATCGCTTTCTTGTTGAGATGTTTGAGCTCACCCAGGGCGAGGATATACGAAAGGTTCGAGCTGGGTGCTGGCATAGCTGATTTAGGCGTTACTCATAGTCTTTTAGCTAGCTTTTTTGAAATTGTTAGCTTGCTTTATGAGCCATATTTCTCATGTGATTTCTTTGAGCAGCTACGTGGGAAAGTTGTGTTAGCTTGATACGACGTTTGCTGTATCGTGTTATCGCTTGTGTAGGTGAAGAAGTTTCTGCGGCAGAACGACTGGCCCGTTGGACATCGTATCCGCTCCGAGTTGTGGAAGGAGATTTGCCACTGTGGTGTGAGCTATGACGCGCAGATTACGACCTATCGTGATACGATTCTGAAATTTCGGCGCTCGTCGACGACCAATAGTCCGCTGAGTAGGTCTTTTGCTGGAGTTTTCTCGTTTTCTCTGGAAATCGTGAGAAATTTTCTTTACTCACAGATATGATGAGGACGTTTCCGGCGTGCACGATGGTCACGCACGCGGTCGCCGACTGCGAGCACTCGTTGAACGACAGGGGCAAACACGCCGCTTGGCGTGTGATTCAGGCTATCGAGAATCTTCGGCCAGACTTGAGCTGTGTTCCAGTAGGTCGAAAATAATTTAAAAAATTAAATTAAATATCTTGAATTTTTGTTTGTATGGGCTTGTCTTTTTATAATAATTTTGAGAAAATTTTAATTATTGAATTTTTTGAAAAGCACAAATTTGAAATAAAATGGATAAAAACTTGGTAGGCAGAAATTTAAAATATAGAATTTAATGCTTTTTTTAGAAAAAGACGTTTTTAATTTTTTTCAAATTAATTTAGCTTCTCTATCCACTTGCGACAACATTCTTGCACTACATGAACGAGGAGGACACGTTTGCGTCGCTGATGAGGCTCATCAGCGGACGCTTTTGCAGCAAGTTCTTCATGGCGACGGAGATCTCGGTGCTTGCCGCACGTCGGACCCTGCTCGTTCTCACGAAGAAACACGTTGTATGTCGAGCGTGCATCTTTTGTGTGATTTCCACAATTTATCGATTCTTTTGTGGCTTTGTGCAGAAGCGAGCTTATGCGATCTTCCGTCGTGTGAAAAACTTCGATGGCGACGATTCGAGTCTTGTTCCGCTTCTTGACGATTGGCTGGCGTGGATCTTTCGCGATCTTCCTTTCGCGCACCTTGTAGGTTTTCGTGTTCGTGGTTTCGAATTTAAATTTTAAAATAAAAGGATTGAAGATAATAATTGAATTTTTTTGAGCAATTTTTGTTCTATAGCAAAATTATTTTTAGAAATAAAAAATGAGTAAAAGTTAAATGAAGATTAAAATAATTAATTGAAATAATATTAAAATAATTTAAATAATGATGAAAATTTAATAAAACAAGCTGAGAAAAATGTTTTTATAGGTGCGCGTCGTTGATTGCTTCTTGTTCGAGGGAAAGAAGATCTTATTTCGAGTTGCACTCGCGATTTTGACCTTCTGGTCCGAACAGTCTGGTATGCTCGCTAGCATGTTACTCGTTAAATTTTAAAAATTTCTTTTTCGACAGATTTGGAATTCTTAATTTGCGTTTGTTTAGGCAAACAGCTTCGCATAAAGTCAAGCGATGTCTCCGCACAGGCTGTGGCCGCCGACATTTCAGCGTTCTGTCGCGAGACGCTCGGCAAGGGTGTTTCGCCGAACCTCCTTCTCAAGGTGCATTTCGGGACACTTTCTCTTGTCATTTTATTTTCATTTTTTTGTCCAATTTTTTCTAACTATTTTTTTCTTTTTTATCAACTTTTTTCCCTATTTTGAGGCGGCGTTTGGCGTTCGCAATCTAAGCTCGTCGATGATCGAACGCATTCAGACACAATGTGAGCTCACTGTTCACACGTCGGGCACGCGAGCGGCGGTCGCTGCTCCGGTGACCGCAAATAGGCTATTCACACCACCCGGTAGTGGCCTGACGACGCCGACGCACCATGTCGCGCACACGGGCTATCGACTCGAGTCGAAGATTCTCACCTATGAGCAGGTACGAACTTACTGATTATCGATCGAATTTTCGCGGCGGTTAGCCCGGTCACGTGACCACTTAGCGTTGTCCTCTCAGCGGTGGCTTTCTTTTTGAGGTGCCGGCGCGAGTGTGGATAGCTATAGCTTTTGCTGTCTGCTTTTTGAAGGGTTTTATGGTACTTTCCTGGACACCGGTTCGATATCATCTTTCGCGACCGATTCGACTTTTCGCAAGTGTCGACGACGGCATTAGCTTCCATAGCTTTTGGACGAAAATCGACGAATACGAACCAACGATTCTAATCATTCGAACGACGAAAAAAGAGGTAGATAGGCTAGGGTCCGCGCTTTCAGAACGGAAGTTTTTTTGTCAAACCTGATTGGTCAACATGTTTGCTCAAAGCTCATTGGACGAAAGTTTTCCTCGAACCTGATTGGTTGAAATTTTTTAAGGTATTTGGCGCCTACTGCTCGAGCGCTTGGTCCCAGCGAAAGCTGCAGCAAAATCGTTCGGCGTTCTTCGGCACGGGCGAAACGTTCGTGTTCAAGTTCGCCGGCCCGAACGATAACATTGGTCGTCGGTTTGAGTGGGTCGGCGTCGCGTCGGGCGGCACCGGCATCAAGCGGAGCGAGGAGCTTTTCCTCGCAGCCGACAACACGTCGCTCACTATCGGCGCCGAGGCGATCGCCGTTCGCGATGAGCTCGTCGAGGGTATGACGCACGCGTCGGCGACGTTCGGCAACCGCGAGCCACTCGCCGCCGTCGCCGACGACGGATTCTTCACCATCGATGCGCTCGAAGTGTTCGCGTTCGCTGAGGATGAACGTTGAACGGTTTTTCTAGTTTATCTTTCTACGCGAAGGTTCGCTTTGTGGTTATAGCTAGGGTTGGTTGAGGCGGAGTTTGTGCACAGAAAAATAAAGGGTGCCGATTAAAAAAAATATTATTGAGTTTAAATGTTTGGAAAATTCGAATTAAAATAGTTTTTTCACGTTTTCGAATTTTTTAATTTTTAGTTATTTTTTCGATTAATTCTTTAATTTTTAGTTAATTTTTTCCATTAATTCTTTAATTTTTTAACTTTTTAATTTTTGAAACTCCGATGGTGCGCAAAGATTTCGCAGTGAGACTGTTATTCGCAGTGCTTGTACATGATTTGTTGATCTTTCTGTACAACATTGCCACACATTCCGTTGTGCTTAGAACTTAACTGGTTTAGCGCTTCTCTCTCTTGTATCCATGATTTTACGTGGCGCCATTCTTAATTTTTAGCTCGCAATACGAGGGTGCGTAGCGGTGAAAAACTTTGAGCTTTTTCCTTCTCCCTATTTATCCGTGAGATTTTTGTGCGGCCGCAGATGCTTACTACAGTTCTAGGTTAGCTGACCTTATGTGGTTTGCCGCTCAGATGCAATATGAATTTTGTGTGGATAGACAAAGTGTGAAATACTCGTTTTAGCCTTGTGTGCGGCTTAGAGAGGCTTGCTTCAATGTTATACTTCTGTGTTCTTGTTCTCGCTCTTTTAAGACGTGTTGTGATTGGCTCATTTTAACCATAGCTGAGTCTCGTTGAAGCGAGTTTTTGTCTTTGATTTCAAGCGCCCTGCCCTGGGGGCACGGTTTTGGTGAACCAGCTAGCGCAGAGTAGTTCGAAGAATTTATTTATAGATGATGGGAGTTAATTTTTATAGTTTATTAATAGTTATAGTTGATTTTTAACAATTTTGTTTCAAAGTTTTAGAAAATTTAAAATTATGATTTAGCAATTTAAAATTATTTTCTAATTTTGCTAATTTTATTTTTAACATTTTTTATGTTTATTTTTAAATTTAATGTTGTCTTTTCAAAAATAAATTAAATTAAAGGCATTTTAAATTTTCAATTGTAGCTTCGAAATATAGCGGTTTTGGAGAACTTCGTTGCCTTCCTCGGCGTTTCTCCAGTGGTTACGGCTAAAAATAGTTTTTGCCTTTGCAGCTAATGGCGTCTTCTCGATTTTTCACGTTCGGCTCTCGCGTGCGCGCCGCATTCAAATTCGGCAAAAAGGCGCCGCTAGCGGGAACGGCACCCGGAGGCGATGCTCCTAAACAGCCAAACATCGCCTTCCGCGCTTTCTCCTCGCTTCGTCTCTATCTGAGTACTCTCTACGACGATTATCGATCGGTTGCGCTCGAGACTCTAGCGGTGGCACGCGAGCGCAAGCTTCGCTCGGTCATTTACGTCGGCTCCGCCGTGACCTTCATCACCGCGTGGCGTACGAATCCCGACTATGCTGACTTTGAACGCCAGATGGCGTCCAATCGGGTTGCCCTCGGCTATGTCGCGAAGGCCATTCGCAGCCGCCACGCGGAGTTACGTGTGCAACGGCTGAGTAAGCTCGAGAACGAGCGGCGCCTGAAGCGCACAGATCTCATTGTGCTCTCGCTGCTCTTCGCCGATGATTACGACGCGCGCTGCGATCTTTACGCGAAGGGGTGCAAGCCGCTCAGGAGCGCATGGTGGGACCTTGGCGACTGGCGCCGCCGGTTTGTCGATGTGGGCGCCTTTGGAAGGTGGTGGTGGACGGAGGCGGCGATGACGGACTTCGACGTTAGCGACGAGGAGTGGAAGGAGTAGAGGGACGCGTCCGTGATATTTTTCGGTGTTTTCAGAACGGCTTTATATCTTGATGAGCGATCGATATGTTTGCGTTGCTCACGCTTGGAGCGCTGCTGCTTGTTTGATGTGTGTAGCTTCGTTAACCATTTCCAAGTGAGATGTTGGATATGCAAGTTTGCATGACTCCAGGTTTTCTAACAGATTTTGGAGTTTTTTGATGTGCAACATTTGAGATCTGTTGCCCGGCATTTGCCAATAAATTTGCATTTGCAGTGAGCATTTCTTCGACACACGCAACTTGACACTAGAGAGATTTGCGAGACAGTTTTACCGCGAGGGACAACTAGGCAGAGTAGTAGACTTCAGAGCCTCTTTTTTCCTTCGTGTTTTTACAGTTTGAGCTAAAATTATGGCTTACAGTGTCTGAGTGTTAGTGTGCCCAAACACTTGGCGCATAGTTAGGAACTTTGCAGTTTCAAATGTTCTGGGAACAAGAACTTGTAAAATTTTAGATTTTTGGACTTTTCCTTTGCTGTGGCGAGGTCCAAGGAAGAAATAGCACACATTCACCGTGGTTGATGATGCAGTTAGTCGACGTTAGCTGACAAACGCTTGTTAACACACGTTTTTTCGTGCTGGGCGTACGAATTCAGACGGTTTTGCCATTGACAATGTCGGTTTTAGCCAGGGTTGGCAAATCGTCGGGGATTTTGCCGCCGTCCCCCAATCTCCAGGGGCTTCCCCGAAAGTCCCCCGCCTATCTCGAACGTGTAAATTTTTTAAAATAAAAAGAATTTTAATTGTAGAAAATGCAATTTTTTAGTCGTAAAATTTTTTTCTTGTCAAATCCCCGGGAATTTTTTCCAATCCCCCCATCCCCGGGGATGCCAACCCTATTTTAGCCGAATTGCGACGAAGAATTGGTGCAGCGTTGCGAAGGCGTATAGCGTAAACGACGCTTAATGCCGTATTCCCTAAAGCTTACTATCTAGCTTATTGGTGAAGCTAATTCTTGTTTTGTTTTATAGTATCGAGAACTTCCGCAAACTCCGAGTTCTCTACATCCGGGATTCCATACGTGGTTCTTCAGCACATCTATTTCTCGTCATAGCCACAGGTGTGTTTGACGTTGTGGGTGAGTAGCGAACGCTGTTTCGAAACGCATTAAACCCCACAACTTGAATGCGCACTGGTCTGGTTTGTTGTTATTAGTTGGTCATGGCGGCTGCTGCTGATCCAATGTCCTCTTCAATTTCGAGTTGCGCCTCCGAGGTCGATGGGATCGTCAACGCGTTTACTCCGCCCTTCATCGAGATTCGATGCAACGTCTGCTGCAGAAAAGCTGAACCGCCGGCCACGAGGATGAAGAGATGTTCAGTCTGCAAATTCGATCACTATTGCAGCGATGAATCTGAGGAAAAAGGATGGCGAGATGGCCACATAGAGGAGTGCATGTTGCTGACTGGAAAGCTCGAAGCGTGGAAAAGGTGGCCGCCGAAGTATTGTCTCACGAAGGGGACGCCGGAAGGCCCCTTTCGTGTCGTCGCTCTCCCCTTTTTTTGCCTGCTCGTCAAGCGCGATTCGGGTGAGCTGGCGGCAGCGACGGCAAAGTATTCGGGCATGAAGCTTGCCGATTAAAGCTCGAATGAAGACGATACTACTACGGAGGACGTCGAATTGAAACAGAGGCGATACCACGAAATTGCCGATGCTCAGCGCTGCGCGAGTTTTCTTTACGGCGGAGACGTCGACGATGCCACGGTTCTCGAGTATTGCGAGCAGATTGTGAAGAACGCCGTTGAGGCGAGATCCAACTCGGGCGATGCAGCGTTGGTTAGCTTGTCGCTGCTACTCGACTGGCTACACTTGCAAGCTGTTATGCGAATACGCCCCCCGGGCCTCACCTCTCATTGGGGCATATTTTTGGAAGTGCCCCACAAATACCAATAAACTTTTTTAGAGTTACCAAAATTGGTCGAAATTTTTCTGTAGCGCCCACTTCTTGTGCATTTCCGACCATATTTTTTTCAGAAAATTTTTTAGTAAGGGTACCCCTTATTACCCACTTTATTCCCGGCCAGTGTCTCGACATTTTAGCAGGGGTATCTCTTGCTATTTTTTGCATAAAAATTTTTTCTTAGAAATGGGGCGCTCCAGGGGGCAACAGGCGGGGAAGGGGGGCAAAAATTCTTGCTCTCCCACTACCAATACTATATTTCAGCGACGCAAGCATATCTGCGAGGGGTCTAGCTTTTTGCGTGCGGCGCTCGACGGCGCTTCTGGCCCGGGGGATACAGCCAAAACTGATACTACAGCAATCAGACAAAAATAGCGGTAATTTATGGCCTCAACACGAAATGCGTTCTCGTCGATGGCACGTCGCCGCCGCTGACAGTCGTTTGCGCAAGAATGCCTCGAAATTGGCAACCGATCGCCGCATCTCAAACGTCATTTCCTGAAACTTGCATGATCGCCACAGTCGCTGCTTGCGTTGCCATTGATTCGGAAAGGACGTTCGCTAAACCTCTGGCGAGCGCCACAGCATCGGGAAGTGTCGTGGTGACGTCTCTAGGTGAAGCAGGACGCTTTATGAGTGTCTCGACACGCGCGGACAAACTCGCTGTTGCTGAACAGAGCTGCCGCGCTGTTAGCACGCTTGTTGCTCCTTATCGGGCATCGACGTCAGAGGTTGCGGTTTCGGTTTGGCGGCGAAAGTACAAAATTTGGCGTCTATCGTCAACACATGTGCAGCACATAGCCTCCTGCTCTGCCGAGACATCTGCTTCTCCGTCGGTGGTTGCCGCAACGGCGGACGGCGGCGTGGTAAGCGAGCCACGCTCCGAAGAAACGCAGTTCGCCACCGCGATTGCGAAGCCGAACGCGGTCGGTCGACACAGGCAAGCGACGTTGCGGCTACCCGCGGCTTTGGGCGAAATAGGTTTGTTGCTTGCTGCGTGCAGCGCAGTCGGTACTCTGCCCCAAGTCAGGTGGCGTGAGAAAAGCCACTTGCACCTCGCCGATGGACTTTTCAAGGAGAGCAACTTATGCGGCGTTGTAACTTCGGCGCCTGCAGCGAGCATTCGAAATCACGCATCGGCTCGCGTTAGGAATCACATTCTTGTCAACGTAGCGTTGACAGGCGGCAAGAAGACGGCAGCAGGCGCTGTGCTTGTCTCGATGCCGAGCTTGGATCGGAAAAAGTCGATCCGGCAGAAACGTTTGCTGACTGCGATTTGGACCGTTGTCGAGGGCGCGATGGCAAACAAGCTGAACGTCACTGATGCTTTTTCAAAGAAAAAAAACGGAAAACGAAGTGAAAGTTGAGCCGAACAACGAGATTAAAGGCGAACCGCGTTCCGCGATCAATTTCGTTGTCATGACGGCGACGGGAGAAGGGAGCTTTTCGGGAACTACCAAAGTGGCGAAGCCGACGCCGCTTTGGTCAACGCGCAGAGAAGCTCTCGCGAGTTCGGTGGCTTGACAGAAGCTATTTGGACATTAAGTGGCGCCGCATTCGTAGCGCTTTTTACAATAAGATCAACTCGGTGTCTGCCTCGGAGATTCGCAACTACGCTTCGGCGAATGTCGGCGATGAGGTTCGTGTCGACATGTCGTGGAAAGGAACGCAGAAGACCGATTGGCGTGCCGTGCTCGTCTTGAAACCGGATGTGCGAATAGGTATAAGTCAGGCCTCTTTAATTTTTTTTGCAATTAAGAGCAAAAAATTTTTGGCTAAGGACCGCAAGGGCCAAGTTTTAAACAAGCACTTGCGAGGCTTGTGTTCTGATGATCACATCGCGCGAGCGCAGCGAGCGAAATTTTAAAGTGTTTTGCAAAAATCAAGGAAGAGAGCATGCCGTGAGCTAGGTTTGGTACTTCCGGATGGTCCTTCCCAGGGGGGCCCGGCCAACCTTCTTCCCTCGAAGGGTGCCGAAGAGCTTTGGCGCGGGGCTTACGGGGGCCACAGAGGAATTCGGGGGTCCCAGGGGTAAACTAACCCCCCCCCCCCGGGGAAGTCACATTCCTACGTGAGCGGAGCAAGCGGCAGAAAAATTTGAGTTTTTTTCGAAATTATGCAAGATTGCTGGCAATTCTGCATTTTTGTCGTCGTTGGCAGGTCTTTTCGGGGCCAACCGGAAAACCGTTCGGGGCCAAATTTGGCCCCGGAGACCAAGGTCTAAGAGGCATGTGTTATGCCCAGCAAATTGCACAATTTTTTAAAACAAACAGTCAATACGACCTCACGTGTGAAGGCCGAGGAAGTTGAAATTAGTAGTGAACGACCATGGTGATAGAAAGATTGCAGCTTCTTAGCGTGACCTTATGTTCGTGTTGTTGTTTCACTGCAGCAAGGGTGAAGAAGGATAAATTCAACGCTTCTCTGAAGCGGCGTTTTGAGTGCGCAAAGACCTTCGCCTCGACGTCGCGGTTGCTGGCTGCTAAACGCTTTCGTTGCGCTGCTACTGGCGCAAGATGCACCGCGGAGGCTACGAACGTCCAATTCCGCAAAGAGACGCAAACGCGAAGTGAGCTTCACGCATGCTCGTTGACCTTCGTCAGTCATTTTTTACGCGCTGCAGTGGCGGCATCTCCAGCGGTGTCTTTCAAGTGCCCGTTTGAGGGATGCGGTGAGTCGTTTGCGTCGCCACGTGAGCTCGCATTCATGCTTCGTGCATAACGGCGAACAACCGTTTGAATGCGAACGTGCGGCGCGACGTTTATTCTGGAGGAAAGCTTGATCGGTCATACCAGAACCTGTTTTGGGCTTGAATGAATGATTGATTGTTGAGATCCGTCAATCTTGAGATCCAGAGATAACGCGATCCTGTTGGATCCCAAGAATTCGAGTTGTCGCAATCTAGCGTGGCGGTGAGGAACGCTTAGCTGAGGACGAATAGAAAGCAATGTTTTCTTGTATCG
>JAQGBB010000530.1:0-18398 GCA_034691745.1 Prismatolaimus dolichurus
TGTTTATACAACTGCTCGTCGTTGACCTCATTACGTTTAGGAATGAAAGTCCAGGAGCAGTGCAGATAACACACATCCAAGAAGTGTTCTCTCAACGACGTGCACAGGAACGTTGAAATTGTTCCCCTTAATACCCCGCAACGCAGTGGCCTGCCTGATTCTGCCAGAAATAATTTTCATATAGTGCATCATGACACTGACTTGGCAGACCAGCAGTATTTTCCACGTGGTACTGTGCGACTACGTTACGTTCTGCCGATCCGCAGGCTAATGACAACTATTTTGCCACAACGTCCAGCAAATTTTGGGCAGATTTTTTACGTAGTGGCTAACGGTGCCTCAGTAATGTTTTGACTCTTTATTTCGTCGTTTTCGCTTGCTGTAATGTGGAATGGGCGCGTGTTGTAGACAAAAAAAATTGCAACAAATGGTGTACGAGCTCTGGGATCGCATGTTTGCTAGAACCGCTTACCTCTGAACAAATTTATAATTTTCTAGCACTCATTAACGATTCAGTGCATTACATTAATTTTATCAATTGCATTAAGAATAATGCATTTGGTAGAGCCAATTTTTGTGATTTTTCTGACGCATCGATTGCCGCAATACCCTTACTAAATTTTGACTTTAAAAATCGACATTTCCGCCTTTTCAGACATTGTTTATGTCTTAACATGGATGTGACATTAATACTAGCTTCCAGGATGGATTGACTTGACTGTTCCATCAGCGCTTCAATACTGACCGCTTAGTTTAGATTCTCCCGCTCTCAGTGTGCCGGATTTTGTATGAATTGTGAGAAAATTCCAACGCGAAAAAAGTGAGGTTAATACAGATAAGCCCTTTATTCCGGCAGCCTCGAGGCTTGGGTCCATCACACTGAACGACTTACCTTGGATTCCAGTTGCGGAACAGCACACAAATTGATTGAACGCCGTCGTCGTCGACTGAACGCACTGGAAATTGAGCGGACATCCAGCGGCGCCAATACCAGCGCACGCCAGCGGTGGGACTTGACTGGGCTGCAGACCAGTTGGACACTGTGGTTGTAGTGCTAGAAGGAAGACGAAATCATTAGGCTCCAACGTTGCAGTCGTACATGGATAAGTGCAAGTCGAAGGGACTGAGAAAAACTTTTGCACTTGCGAAAATTTGCACTTATGCACACATATATATGGGAGACAGCCTTCCAAGGGACTTTGAAAAGTTTTGCACTTATGCATGATTTGCACTTATCCATGTTGCACTTAGAGATGTACGACTGTATTAATCTAGCTGAACTACATGCAACGGCATTAATTTACTACAAAAGCGCTTCCTCCGAGTGTTTCCATCTAGCGTCTCCGATAAACAAAGCTTTCTATTACCAGTGGTCTAGCTCTATTTATTGCAAGTCTACCCTCCGAGGAAAAGTGTCAGTGATCCTAGAGGAACGTTTCTGAGAAAGCATTATGTTTGAAGAATGACTACTTGCCTATTTCTAGCTTACAGCGTGGAAACTTTGTTTACGCTATAAACACCTCGAAATTCCCGATGGAGATGATGATCTCCTACCTCTAGGCTACCTTTTGTTAGACTGTGACGAAGGCGCGGTGTTTGGAAGCTGTGAATTTGCAGAAGCTGCAGTTATAGCTAAGTGCTTCTTTTCGAGCACAATTCAAGAACGCATTGCAGTCGGAAGCTTTTGCAACAAGCCAAGCGTTACGTGACGGGATATTTTAGCCATCAGCGGCGTTGTCACCGTTTTTTGCGTCCTTACCAAATGTGGAACAGCAAATTCCTTGCAGAGGAACTACCGCGGCGCCCACACATTCAAAGTTAGTGGGACACACGCCAGTCTGCCCGATGACACACGTCGTCGGCGGCGTCACATTAGGCGTCGTGCCGGTTGGACATGTAAGTGCTATGTGCGTAGTTTCGAACAAAAAATCGTGAAAAAGCTGGGCCGATCAAATGTGTATTCACCTACGCGTGCAACAAATGGCAACGTTCTGCAGATTGAGTGCGAGAACGCACTGAGCATTCGCCGGACATCCGGCTTGGCCGGCGCCTGGGCATACTTGAGGCGGTGACGTCATTGCAAGTTGACCAGCAGGACATTGTGCAGCTACCAATAGCGGTGATCAGAACGATAGTGTGTAATACAGATATTCTTATTGTCATGTGAATGCAAACAAGAGGTGGATGCCAGAAACTTGAATTGTTTACAAATTTATAAATGTGACTGATTTTAAGTTTAATACAAACAGTTCGTCGGAAGAATGATTTCTCAAAAATAGATTTTTCATAAGCTAATTGAAGTAATATTAAAAAGTGTTTTGTGTTTTTTAAGGAAAAAGAGATTCAAAATGTGTTTTCATTATCATTTTAGAATTTCACTTGTTTAAATATATTAGTTGCATGACTCGCCACTGTAGAAATACCTGTTATAAGTATGGAGCAGCAGACTCCTTGTACTGGATTAATAGCAGAGGCAACACACTGGAAGTTAACAGTGCACACCCCAGTCTGCCCAATGGCGCACAGCGTCGGCGGCGTTGCATTCGGAATCGCGCCACTGGGGCAAGTCAACGCTACATATATGGACAAACGTTTGCGTGCACGATTCCGGAATATTGTGAGGTGCGAACGTTTACGTACGCGTGCAACAAATTGCCACGTTCGGCACATTCGCGGAGAGAACACACTGAAAACTGGCCGGACATCCAGCTTGGCCGGCGCCTGGACATACTGTTGGCGGTGAAGCGCCCGGTACCTGACCAATAGGACACTGCGCAACTAAATGGTACTGTGAAAACGTTAAAAATAGTGTAACCCTAAGGCGATAGAAGATGCGTGTCGGTTGTCGAGTACATTCCGATCCCTAAAGACTATTTGCAACGTGTCGAAAAGTTCTGCAGCAAAGTTTTTTGCCTACATAAAAAAATTCGCGCGATCTACTATTCACGTTACCTATTAGCTAACCACACGCTACTTAAGCCTAAGCCTATCTATCTATAATTGTCATTTTCAATCTCACAACTCTGGCATAATGAATAGGGAACGGACTGCAAGGCATACCGGTTCCGGTGCAGCAAATCCCTTGTGCTGGATTCGTTGATGAGCCAACGCATTGAAAATTGACGGGACAAATGCCGACCTGACCGATCACGCACGTCGTCGGCGGTGTCGCACTCGGCGACGAACCAACCGGGCATGTTAGCGCTACAGAAATCGACTTTTAGAACTTTTCAATTTTTTTCTAAATAAGATTCACATCGGTGCTCCAACTCGTTTCTGGGGACGTTTTTTGCAGCCTGCCTGGGAGCTCGAAGCGATTACAAAAGGATAGCTAACTGATCAAACCGAAATTATCTCCCACTTATCCCCCATTTACCCTCCTTTATCCCTCACCTATCCCCACCTATCCTCCTTATCCACCCTATCCCCCAAGCCAACAAAAGTTAGCGGACGGTGTGAGCAACTTGTCAGTGGTAGCCGCCAACCTGCCAATGGTGTGTACCAGCTTGCCAATGGTAGAGGGTTCGGGGGCGAAGCCCCCTAAACAAAAATTGGTTTGTATTTCCAAGAGAGCGAGGAAAAAACGTATTAAATAGACAAATCGTGGCCTCCTTTTCTCTCTTGCTTCAAAAACTTCCGTGAACGTTTTTTTGCCATAGACGGGATGCACTTCGGCTTTCAGTCGTTGTTGCAAAACTTGTTAATTTTAGGCAACAAAGTCTGTTAGTATCTAGCCTCCAACTGACACTACGGGGAAATAAAAGCAAAAACTGTGAAAGCTGCTAAAAGCTACTTTAGAGGTTTTTTTCTGCGTAAAACACGACACGAGCATAATAGGTGACAAGCTAGGAAGTGGCGTCTGCGGCTCTGCGCTAGAACGTTTTTGTACGATGCATCCAATCAGACTTAAGAAAGACGACGCCGCTCATTGGAACACGTTCCGGTTTCGTACCTGCCGCATTGCAACACAGGTTGTTGGTGGTGCTGCAGTAGAAGTTCAACGCACACAAGCCGCTCACGCAGGCGCCGACTGGTTGACTTCCGTCCGGGCAGAGCGTCGCTGTGAATCACGAGAAAGCGGCTTCATAATTGAAGGTAAAATTTTTTCAAAATTTTTCATAGAAGTTGAAAGCGGTCGTCTCGGTGCAAAGGTGCCTCCGACGATCGATGAAGCTTCAGGCACATTATCGAACCAGTGCCAGTGCATCAAAGAAGAATAGCCAAGAATAGCAAGGAATGCCACGGTGCTCGCGATTCGTCTCTTTTAGCGCAAAACTCAAACGGTGCAGTGACAACAAAATGGCGCAGTGCAGGTGCCGAAGATGCAGAAGTCAGAAATGGTGTTTTATGGATTGTCCTCTGGTTTTTCATTGAATGTGCTCAACGTTTGCAGCTGCATGAAGGTGTGGGTGAATTCAGTCACGTGTGTGGACGGACGTGTGGACGGACATGGTCCATAATTGAATTTTTTAAAATAAATAATACTGTGAACAAATGGTAGCAAAAATCAATCGATATGCGAAAGGACAGAGGCGTGTAGGTTGAAAATTTTATGTAACTCTTTGTCCTATTGCCGCAGTAACTCACCAAAGCTAGTCGAACTGCAGCATACGCCTAGTGCGGGATTCGTCGTAGACGAGACGCACTGGAAGTTAAAGGGACAAACGCCAAACTGGCCGATCGTGCAGGTGGTTTGTGCGGATGCACTCGGTGTCATGCCGGCAGGACAGATAGAAGCTAGATGAAAAACATTCTTCAGATCATGCAAGCAGCATTCACGCAAACTTTCGTTTCGACGGCACGCAAGTGGGAAACTTTCAAAAACGAAGGAAATGAAGAGTCGAAATATTCAAGCCAAAAAATTTATAAAATAAGAAATGAAAAATTACTAAATGTTCAAAGAAATGAAAATCAAAGTAATTTTAATGTCCGAAAATTGGCACTTGGCTTTGCTAATAATTTCAGTTGGTTGAAATCGCTTACTCCGCAAAGAAAATTTGAAGTTTTCCATTTTTGTAGGGCTCGTGAGTCCACGAGTAGACTTACACGAGATCGATCCACAGCAAATTCCTTGCAACGGATTAATAACGGAAGCGGATGTACACTGAAAGTTAGCAGGGCAAACGTTGAACTGGCCGATCGTGCAGGACGTTGTACTTGAAATCATGCCAAATGGACAAGTTGATGCTGAGGAAAATTCACCATGCCACTTTCAGCAGGATGGTTATGTCATGCATGCCGGTGAAGAGAATAGTATCATGCAGGAAATTTTCGCCAATCCGAACTTACTAATTGTGCTCGACGAACAGCATATAGCTTGAGCCGTATTGATCGACTGAACACATGTCGCGGGCGACAAGCAAATACCAAATTGATTGAGAATACACTGGGTGGGTGGTGACGCGGTTGCGGTCATACCGACCGGACATTGGGCTAAAATCAATAAAAATTGGTTAAAATCAGCGAAAATCAATAAAAAATAACAGTTTTAACCGCTGATCAAATAATATTAATTTAAATTAAACAAGAAAAATACGCAACAAAGTTTTTTAAACTGTCTTTTCGAAAGAAAGAAAATCTATAGAACTTATACTTGTAAAAATTGCATAAATATATTCTTTATGCGACAAGCGTGAAAAATGTGCCAAAAAGCGTTGTGCAAAAACACACCAGTCGTGCTTATGGACGTGGGCGAGCAGCATTGGTACTGCTGCGCCGTCTGACTGAATATGCAGTTGAAGCCCGCCGGGCACGGCGTGGTGGAAGACGGCTGACAGACAGCTGGCTGTTGCAAAACCGGGTCAATGTACGGCAGTTGACCGACAGGACAGCCTACGCAAATTTTTAGCTACTTTGAAACTTATTCAGCTAACATTTTTCTCGCCGACCTCACCGCTCGCTAGACCACAACACTGTGACGTCATCGTGATACTATTGAACTGGCAAGTGTAGGCAGTCGGGCAGCTCGTCGGCACCGCCGGGTTGCACTGCTGAGGCAAGTTATTTAGCAGATACGGAGTGGTGCCCGTAGGGCAACCTAGACGGACGGGGTCAAACTTCCAAAAATTTATTTTCATAACTTCTCGAAGAAAACTAACCGAGTGATGCCGTCGATCCGGAGCAGCAGTAGAAAGTGCTGGTCGGTGGATAGAGCTGGCACTGATAGGTCGCAGGACAGGTCAGCGATGGCTGAGCCTGTTGGCAGACGACAGGGGCGCCACTCACAAGGTACGGCGTACCCGTTCCGCAAACGCCTGTTTAGAACGCTTGTGTGGCATCAGTGAATGCGCACAATCCCACCAGGTTCAAAACTCGACCCTAACTGGACCCTGATAGACACCAGAAAACCACTGACACGACCACACAGAGACGGACAGACAGGACCTCCTTATGAAATGGACCACACAAGGATGGACACACAAACTGTAATCAGCTGAGCTGAGAGAGATCCATAAACAAAGCAAAAATACGCAGGGAGCTTCGGGCAAGTTGGCCGGCGTTTTTGGACTTTGTGACTTTGTTGTATAGAACCAGCCAATTGAATCTGTTTAAAAAGTTTTTCTAGCCTACAATTGCTAGTTCTTGGGGGACTCGGTTTTGCAACAGCGAGCAGTCGGAATCCATTCAACGGCACGTCCGAGTTGCAGCGAAAGCACTAGACGCGGTGACAAATGTGATGCGCTCGCAACGTCAACAAGCACGAAGGTGTGTTTTTGATAGTCATTTTGGCACATTTTTGAAATCGGACACAAGGGAATCGACGAACCGAGCAAGGACGACGATCCGGAACAGCAATAAAAACTGCTAGTCGGCGGATATATCTGACACTGATAGGTCGACGGACAGGTCGGTACCGATGGTTGACAGATAACGGGGGCGCCGTTAACGAGGAACGGCGTTCCCGTTCCGCACACACCTAGTAGAGAACATCTGTTACTGTTCGCGTTCTGGGAAAAAAGTTGAACCGTTCACAACGCACGAAACCCAAGTATGCAAACATGCAAAAAACGGCCAGCTGATAACGCCGGCCAACTTGCGCGCAACTCTACCCTCTACGACTTGGTTTTCGAAAAGAACCGAAGAAGGCTATGGGTGTCCGAAACTAAATTGTCGATTTTTAGCCGAAAATTTAGGCCAGAACAGAGAAGAACATGTTCTTCTTACTTGAGGGCAGATTCCCCGTACAACAATAGTACGTGTTCGTAACGGAGAAGAGCTGGCATACGTAGGTCGCAGGACAGCTTAGTACACTCGGACTGCAAACGAGCGGCGAACCGTTCGAGAGGAATGGACTTCCGGTACCACAGACACCTGAAATATCACATTTGCTAAAATTTCATATTAATACGCATATGGCATGCTAATGCTGTGCAAGCTGTGAGCAATAAAAGTAATAAAGTGCAAGCGCTGTGTGCTCTTTCAAGCGCGTAGCCTGGAATGTCGGTGTCACGTGATGTGGTTACTGTAGAAGTTACACTCGCACCGAGAAGTTTGAGACCATCCGTTTTGACCAGAACTTTGATTTTTTTTGCAGCAAAATCGACAAGCCCCAAAAGAGGGCTGTGTGCAGAACTTTCCGTTTGCAGTACACCAGGCCCAACGCGGGCTTTCTGGACCTACCGACGCGTGTCGTAGTCGCACAACAGTATCCCGTGGTGGTGGCTCCGAGCGGAACACAAGTATAGCCCGACTGGCAGGTGGGCGAAAGCACAGTGTCGCAGAGTTGTGCTTGGTTAGTCGACGGATTAATCTGGACTAGCTGTCCAGAAGGACATTGTCCTTAATTAATAATAATGTGAATGATTGCCGACGCATGCACGATGGAAGAGTGGCGACTTCTCCCACATGCAACACAGTGAGCTAACTCGCATACCTCCGGGTTGCATGAAGACTCGTGTGATCACGTCGGCTTCGAAGTCCGTAAGATTCCCTCCGCTCGTCGTATTGCTAAGCTTGACGCACGACTGTTGCTTTGCACTATAGTATTGACCCTTGGGACATTTCCACTTCAGATATGTCCTGTAAAATTTTTTGAGAAAAGGTGATAAACGGACAAGATGTGGGTGTACACAGCAAGGGGTCATTCATTAATGACGTCACTTGGAAAAATTCAAAACTTTAGACCCACTCACCCTCGTCACTAGCCTTAACATATAAGCATAGGCTATCTTTACACGTGGCGTCACTTCCTGTGCAAAATTTCTTTAATGAACGACCGTGGATGCTAAATGTCTTTACAACAACTGGCCAATGTATGTCCCATATTTTTCCACATAATGCTACACTTTCTTAGCTCATAAAAATGCCACTCATGGGTTGAGAAAAATGTAAAAATAAAATGACCTTTGCGGCGTTCATAAGAATATTTTTCAATGAAAGCTATCATGCTATAACAGCTGAAAGTACCACGCGCGTACCCATTGAGCCCGCAGAAGAGGTAGTACTCAGTGTTCAAAGTAGGTATGCTAGGCGAGTTGTTCGGGTCGCAGACGGCGCCCACGTTCGGTGGCGACAAACTCCGCACGGAAACGTAGAGCGCTATAAAAAGGGGGAAATACCAACCAATTAAGCGACGTTATAAATTTCTCTCTGCATAAAATCTTTTTAAAACCCTATTCACGCCAATTCTTTACGTATGAAGATTTACTCTCATTTACTCATTTAACGTCACTTTTAGCAAGATCTCTATGTAGCGTCGTGACGTCATACTTTTACAGCCCACTTCATGAAGCATTTAGGTGTGTTGTGTTCACTAGATAAGAACTGCTTTCTATTTTTGTGTTTGGTGAATATCGGATCGACGACTTTAGTTGATTTTGTATCCTCTTCGCTTTCAGAAAGTATCCCGGATGACGAAAGGATATTCTGTGAAACTGAGTGACGAGTGACGACTGGGCTGCGCGGTCTACGTGGGTGATCGAGCTCTCGTCTCTCAACGTCGCGTAGGCACGTGTTGACGACTGCACGCTCCGCTTCAGAACGTAGACATTTCGGATTACAGCTTGCGTGATGTCATAAAAATCCAGTGACCGTTGCGCGCCTCGCGAGCACTCTCCAGTACCGGCTTTGCGGTACGAACGCTTCGAGTTTATGGATGAAGATAGCCGCGATTTAGCGTAGTGGAGCGATTTAGTGCAAATACAGTTGCTAGGCGAAAGCATTCCTCGGAGTCAAAAATATTTTTTTTATGGCTACTAGAAAGTAAATTGTCAAAACAGGGTAGAAAATAGTCTGAAGGAAGCTTTGCCGTAAGGAAGTGCGATTCAGAAGTGACGCGAATGCTCGATCAAAAATTAGCTAACATTTCTTTAGCTTACGAATAAACTTTGAGCATGAGAATAAACCACAATTATCATAACCTAACCGTATTTTGTTAGCTCTTCAGCGCGTTTTACCTTGAATAATTTTTTTAAATATGCCATGTGCTCAAAACGTTCATCGAAGCTCAGTCCAAGGGGACGAAAAGATAAGTAAAATCAAATTCGATTTTGTATTCATTTTTGGCCGCCGTGTATTTTCTGTATGAATTCTAACTTCAAATAAAGTGACTCAAACAAGGCCGCAATTAGAGGTGGATAAGGGGCTGGCCCCTGTCGCAAACCATTCGACAAAAGTGGCGAGGACTACCTCTAACCATTCAGAATCGCCGAACTGTCCAAAAAGCGGTAATGGGTACCCCTTACCATTGAGAGTCAAACCCCTAAAATTTTCTGATTGCGCTCTTGCATTCAAGCAACAATCAAACATATCGACTAAACCGGAAAAGTTAAAGTTTACGAAGACGATAAAAGTTGCGTGCGTCCCTAAAAACTTAATCCCTCGGTCACGAATCAAACCAGCCACACGAGCGTGGCTGGCCGAAGGCCAAGAAACGAGTGAAAAGCTTAGTAAGCTGAAAATGGGCTCTGTTACATTTATTACCTGAAGCTAAAATGAAATAAATCCATATCCGGTTGTATCGTCTCGCCGGCAAGCAGCCACCGCACCAGGGACAACCGTAATCCATTTCCACGACGATATTGACGATCCTCTTACTATTCAGCTGGTTCCGGCATGCCGCTCATCAGAAGAATCACGTCGTCCTCTAGCCTCCTCTTAGTCGTCAAAGAATAATGTAAACTGTCGGCACGAGCAATAATATCTTGGAAAATCGAGTGGCTTTTAGCATCAGCTGTACTCGTAAACGTTTGTGTATTCAAGGACACAACAGGGCAAAAAATAGCGGACGTTCGAGTACAAAACTTGTTCATCGACCGAACGTGATTGCCTCATCGACGAGAAAGTGTTTGCTCAGAGAGAGGTTCGAAACTGGTTACTTTTTACCACGGTGGGGGACGACAACAAGGCAATCGGGGCTTCTCAGCTGTTCGCAGACCATTGCGTAACGGCATTCTCGTTCTAACTAGTAGAAATGTGGGCGTCTAAAAAGTAGCACGATTATCGCCAGCCGCTTTGAAGTCCCACACGGCTCGACAATTGGGGTGAGTTGTTTTGGGTACAGCACAACGCCTTCGAACGTGTCACGTATTGTCAAGCGGAACAAATTCAAGAATGGAACTTTTTTGCAAACGAGACAGATAATGCGAAGAATAAACAAAACAAATTGTGTTCGTTCGGGATTGACTTTTTCGCAAAGTCGGGATTGGCAAAAACCGATCCGGGATCACAAAAACTCTTTTTGATCACCCAAAATGACTTCTTCTGATCACCCAAAGCGACATTTTCAGCTTAAGCTTACGCTAGGCTAGGCTCAGTGATTAGTGCTCAGACCTAGGCTTAGAGCTTTAGTTTAGGCTTGAATTTAAGCTTAGGCTAGCGTTTAGGTTATCAAAAAATCGTTTAGGTAATAAAAAAAGTACCGCTGAGTCCGGGATTGGTTTCTGAACGCATCTTTTCGTTTGATGATGTCGACGATAGATCGTTTCAGAGCTGTGCTTATAATTTCCGTTTTAATGGGCAATAAATAAAAGGCAGGCGCCCCTGTGATTAAAACAGATAGCTTTTAATTACTACCAAGTACAAAAATGCCAAGTAGATTGAAGAAAAAGTTGATGCAAATGCAGAACACATTTTAGCTCATTTGAGCTGAAACTGGTGTTACTGCTTGGAATTGTTTGCGCGACATGTTCCTGTTAAAAGTACTATGTGGAATCAAATATCGCAGTCAAATTTCCAAAAAACCGCAGATTTTCTGTGAACAAAAAAATGAAAAATTTTCAGAAATTTAAAAACGTTTTTAAAATTTCGTGAAATTTCACGAAATTTTCGGTTGAAAAACCATGATTTCTCATTTTTGATCCCAAGGGGTTTGGCATTCACGATCCCGGGATCCGGAAATTAGGAAAACAGCTGAGATCCCGGGATCGTAGAAGGAAAGAAATGGCGTAGTTTCGCATTTGGAGGTATGGGTGCGAATTTTTTGTTGGGAACAAATAAAAAGTTTTGTACAATTTCTAAAACTTTCTTCGGGCAGGCAGCTCGATTTTGTGTGTGCGCCTGCGGTTAAAAAACCTAGAATTTTTTAAACATCCGATAGAACGCAACGAGACTGGATATTTATTATAACACAAATAAAAGCTGAAATTTCCACTCAGCAGATAAGCTGTTCAAAGATATCTCAACAAGCCAGACCTAAATCTCAAGACCTCAGTTTTGGCAGCGTCAAAGACCCGGTACTCGTATACATAAAATATATCCCGTAAATATTTAGGTATTGGTACTACATGAACTCATATATGTTTCAAAGTTTTCAGAAATTGTTTCGTGTCAAGGCAAAAATTCATGGCACATCGACATTTTCTTTGAGAGTGCTTTGCCGTATTTCTATCGCCAAGTGGGATCCGTGTTGCGCGAACGAGTCTAAAGGAGAGGCAAATTATATTATTGCTTCCGGAAATCTAGCGCAGCGAGCCACGGAGAATGCTACTGGTCAGATGGGCGTTTTTCCTCTCTCCCCCCTCGAAAAATCGAAATTTAGCAGCATCCACAGAATCATAATTTAGTGTGTCATGCGTCAAACTTGTGGAACATCTGAATGTTCCAAAGCGTTCCCGACTGTTCCACGGTAGCTCAGAACTCACAATTGCCTGCTGCGTTTTTTGTGTTTTAAGCCAGATGCTTTTTGGCTTTGCCGGTCCACTTGTTATTCAGCGATACTAAGAACAGGAACAATGAGCGCGTACCTGAGGAACACGATCATCCGGATCATCGGGATAATCGGGACGACTATTTTCAGGATTCGTCCTCGGCCGTTGTCGTCCATACTGTCGGTCATAGTCGTCATCGTAACCGTAGCGATCTTGCGGATCGTTCGTCGAGCGAGGACGGTTGCGACCATCTTGCGAATACGAACGTGCGGAAATCTGGCTCGCACGGCGTCTACATTCGTTTATTAATTCAATTTATTTATTTCAGTTCTCTGCCGATACCAGATAGATATGGGCCGGGACGAGAGCGCCAGAAAAAGTTGCCGGCTACGCCGGTCCTGCCAGAAAATCTCACGGACCGGGCCGAAGGGTCGGGAAAATTCCACGGCGGATAGAGCCAACTGCAAAGCACTAGGGGCTGGGACGGGTCGAAATTTCCAATTCCGTGGACATTTCTGGTCGCTACTGCATGCACCATCAACTTACTGCTTTCCTGGTGACGGTGACATCGATCGTATCTGCTGGCGTATGGCGCGCTCTCGTTCAGGATCATTGACCGGTGGACGGTCGTTTGGGCGACCACGCCTAGAATATGCACATGTTTTATCCAATCAGCAGCTAATTTTGCTAAAGAAAAAAGCAACTACGCTTGTTTCTATTTTTCTAAAAGAAAACTTCTATTAGTCCCACTAGTTCGTGCTTTTCAGGGGAGATCTGTGCTTTCTCTACACCAGCCAGAAAAGGAGAAAATCAATAGTGTGAGGACAAACGTCTAGCGAAAGTGAGGAAATTTTTAGTTCATCAATTTTTCACAAACCTGTCTGCGTCATCGCGCCGAAAGCGAGCGGAAGAAGCTGTAAGCACCTTATCGCGCGTATAAATATTATCGTCGTCATCAGCGCCGAGTGACGGCGGTGGCGGCGTAGTGCCGCTCGTTGGCATACGATTAGGATCTCCCAAAAGTTCGACCTGAACGCCCATCTCGCGTCCGGGCAGAAAGCGGGTATTCCGTTGTTGCTCCGACTCTCGGGAGGCGGACGATGTCCTTTGTGAGGTACGTAAGGCCACCCGCATACGCAACTTGTGCACTTCTTAAAACGTGCTTACCACTGTTGCTGAGGATTACTGTCGTAGCGAGACGGTTGTGTTCTCGGTTGCGTTCTCGACCAATCACGATCGTCCGCCGGTTGCGACCGCCAATCACGATCGTCGACTGGCTGCGAGCGCGACCAGTCGTCCTGCTGGTAGTTCGTTGGACTTGGACGCGTGTTCTGCGGCCGCTGCTGACGTTGACGCAGCTTCTTCATGTCCTCGGAGTTTGCGCTTGAAAAAGCAACTCGACGGCGTAGAAAGGGGATTTTTTGAGAAAGTCACTTTTAGCTACCATGTGTCCAAGGCGGATTCCGGTAGATAATACCAGGCGTCACGAAATGATTCGCCAAGCCCGCAAACAACGTAAGCGCCTTTGTTGACAAACTCTTGAGTGCTGTTGATTACGACGCCGTCCATTGTGCAAAGCCTAGCGAACACGGGCGAGTGCTTTTTGAGAAACCATTTGTCTTTTTCTGAGACCGTCATGCCTTAGCTTGAGCCTTAGCCTTAGCCTAAGCCTTAGTTTAAGCTTAAGCTTAAATCGATGGTCTCTCAGAAAAAAATGATCTCTCAGAAAGGCTTTCACGTGCCGAACATCGAACGGACAAGTACATATTTTTAAAGGGAACCAAGTTTAGCAATTTTTGAGGACGAGATTTTTCACTACTAAGAAAGTGTATTCGTTTGTCGCCATTTACTTCTCGCAATTGTGCGTACTTTTGAGCACTGCATGAGAACTTCTTCCCGATCTGCTCGAGTATCCACGACATGCCCTTCTCGAGTTGAATGTTCGTGTAGAGAAAGCGTTGTGATTTCAGGCCTTCACCATTGCGGAAAACGCTGAAAATAGTGAAATTAAGTTTTAGAAAAACTCCCGCAGCAAGGTAACCCTTTTACTGAATGAACAAATTCTGAGGATTTGTCTGATCTTGCCGCTGGTAGATAGGAACTGAGAGGTTTCGAGCCGTCGTCGCGCGCTTTTGATTGCCGGTCAAATCGACCTGAGAAAACAGTGCAAAGATCGAACAGTTGATTTATAGATTTGAATTACGACTTGCTTCGGGGAGATAATGCATTTCATACATTTTTCATGAGTGGCTCATATCCGCCCGAAATCCGCTTGAAATTCTCGGCGCCTCCGGCAACGTAGAGCTCGTTCTGGACGAGCAGCTGTGCGTCGTCGATCTCCTTGCCTTGCGTCGTGTAGAGATGAGTGACGGGACCACCGTGAGCGGTTGGCACGATCTTGTTAATCTCGTCGAGTACTTTTACCCAGAAGCCGCGAAGCGTCTGATAGCGGTAGGTGTACGGTACAGGTCTAAAAAATAGGAATAATTTATGTGAACAAAAAGATATTTTTGTGAATTTCTTTTACGAAAAATCTCACTTGAATTTTGGATCGCCGTTTCGACAGACGAAAATCTTCGTCGTCTGACTTGGATCCATCGCTGCCGTGCGTGGTGTCGGCCTTGCTGGCTTGTACTGGTTGTACTCCTGGTTGTAGTCATCACGGTTGTAGTCATCACGGTTGTAGTCGTCGTCGTAGTTCTGCTGTGGTGGAGGACGCCTCAGTTGGCTCTCCGAAGATCGCCGATTGCCGTTTGTACTACAAAGATTTTGTGTTGCACTTGGACGCTGTCCAAAGGGTCATTCGAGATACATAGGCAGAAAAAATGAGGTAAAATATCCACAGATTCGCGCTGCTTTTTCCAAACATTTCTTCGCATTTTACCGCTTTAAATTGATTAAAATTACTAAAATTCATTAAAATTTCACAAAATTAAGAAAAATGATTACGACATTAAATAGTACCTTGGGTAACTGTTGTACGATTGAGGTTGCTGCTGTTTATTATCCATCGGAGGTTGTTGTTGCCCATTTTTCCTGCCCAACTGGTCATACCCTCCGGGCACGACCTTGAAGCCTTCGGGCCCAACAGCAACCAGCTGGGTGTCTTCGATGCTCTCGAGGTCGTCGAGCGACTCGACTCTGAAGTCGCCGTCGACCGTGTACAACGATCGAACGCCACCGCCTCGCAGTGGTTGCGCAAGTCGTTCAATCTCGTCGAGGAGTCTATCGAACGTTCGAACCCGCTTGTTGTTGTACGTGTAGCTGACCGGTCGAAAGCTAGTGTCGCCGTTCCGGTAGATCGTCAGCTTTTTCACCACCTCGCTGCCCTTCGCGTTTCGGTACATTTCGGCCATTGCGGCGACCCGTTTTCAGCGGTGACGTAGTTTGATCATGCGCCTGCCACTCGCGCGACAAATGAGGGAGACGCAGATAGCTGATGCTTTTTGCGATCACTTTATTATCATGACAATATCGATGTTTCTATGGTACGATACCAACAACAACGAACGAAAATACGTAGCGTGATCGGTGCGCACGGATAGGCACGGAAAAGTGCTTTGCGCGTGGAGACTGACGGGAGTTGAAAGTTATACCAAATGTTTTATTTATTAGAGACAGAGGATAAACTCCTGTTAAACTGAGCCTTCCAGCGACTCGATGCAGCTACTGTTATGCAAGATCCTATGTTACGGTTGACTACCGCCTGTGGGGCGTGCACGTGTTATGTCACGTTGAGAATTCTAGATCATTTTAGGAAAAGTACCACTGGTACACCCTGGAATAGTAACTCCATGTCCAGAAAAATATTTCAGAAAATTTGTGCAATTCAGGGTTGTTTTAACAAAAAAGATTTCAATACCGCGCTGGTTTTGCTTTAGTCGTGAAAACATTCAACTGCGTTAGAAATTCTTCGAAATTCAAATCATGTTTGAATCATCAAGAATTGCGGGAATTTTATAGGAAACTTTGATTTCTGGCGTATAAATTAAATGTGAACACCCACTCAAAACAACGGTGAGTTTCAGCCAGCTACCGATAAAACTGTTACGTTTTTAGGATTACTGACGCAGGTCAGTGATCCTATTGCCATGGCTCGCGTCTGTGTGTGTGTGTGTCTGTCTGTCGACACTATAACTTTCAAAATAAGAGGGCTAGCTGACTGAAACTTTGTGCGCGAGTACCTTGGGGCAAAACTAGGTTCAAGTTTTTATATGAGCCTAGGGGGATGTTTTTGTTATGAGACGATGCCCAAGGCAAAAAAATTGGTCGAAAATTTTTTGTCTCGAAATGCCGCGTTTTTGTGTTTTTTGTGTCGAAATATCGTGCTTGATGAGGAAAACTAGTTTTTCCGGTTTTTTGACTGACGTCATTTATAGTAGAGCCTTAAATGAAAAAACATGGATTTTTCATTAAATTACGCAAGAAAAGCTATCTTACGGCACCGCCTGATTAGAATTTAGACTTTTCAGCATTTTAAAAAAGTTAATTTTTCGCTGACTTCATTTATAGTGGTGACCCTTTTTCTAAATCTTTTGCCATAAACGTTCAAAGTATATTTGTTTGCTATCTTTAGCATGTTTTGACTTTGAAATCTTAAGAGCTTCTCAACAAGTGTTACAACGTTGCCGTTTTGCCTGACTTCATTTATGTTACAGCACTTTTGGAGTTATAGGTTGACATTAGCGTAATATTTGCGCACATCTATGAGTACAGTTGAGTATACATTATTTACCATTACAAAGTGAATTCTACCTTGGTGACGTTAGAAAACTGATTTAGCGTGACATTCAAAGATTTGCACACATGTATGAGTACTGTTGCATAGATGCGAAACACAAGTCACCGCACTTGCACAATGGCTCTCGAGGATTGGTATATCCGACTTGTTACATACAGCTTTGCCCACGAATGGAAAAACCACATAACTCGGAAGGGGTCGTTTTGAAAAAAAAATGGATTTTTTGTAAAAAATTTGCCTGCGTGCACAAGTTACTAAATTTCAATTCCATCACTTCTAAAATTGTTTTTCCTGCAGACCTGCCCTTATGGCTTCTTTACCAGAATCGATATTCTGAAAGATAACGGAGATCCACGACTTATGTGGTTTTACATGTGTTGGATCTCAACGCAAACGCATGGGTAATCACATAACTTGAGATATGTGGTGTTTCATAGCACAATTCAAATTTTTGCGCGTTCTCACTTCGCGTACGGCAACACCACATAACTTGATATATGTGCTAAACTTTGAGTGATTTTTTTAAATTTTTGCGCATTTGCAGTACACAACTCAAGTTATGTGGTCCTTTCTGTGCGCAACTCATGCGCCAATCTTGTTATGTGGCGCAAATACGTTTCTGTCAATCAAAATAGCAGACGCTGTTGACAGCCAATCCAAACCATTCTTTGCTGAAACAATACTGACCTACTGCGCTCCACGTCTGGCATGTGTGTAAAAATCACGTATCTCAAGATATATTGTTTTTTTGCATTCTTCGGCAGAGCTGTATAGGCCGCTCGCAATATTTACATTCTGGCAAAGAAACCTCAATAAGATACGAAGTTTCTGAAGTGAAATTACAGCAGCCCACTGATCTGCATGTTCGGACAAATTCAAATTTTTCCGCATTGATCTTGCTGCTTAGCGAAAGGTCGCACATTTTCCAACGCCACACGTGATTCCCAAAATGAGCGTCATCAACAATAAGCAGAAGACGCCAATCGCAAGCAAGTAGATGAAGACAACACGTCGACGCTAGCAAATCGATAAAAAATTGATAAATCGATAAAAGATTAATAACTCCTCACATTCTTACACGTTCCCGATCTTCATAAGGAATAAACGTAATTTCCTCGCGGACGAGCTCTCGTTGGCGCTGATCACCTGCATAGCCATACTGTAGTTGTCCCTTTCCGCCAGCACCATTATACGGCGGCAGTGGCGCCTTTTCAGGTCCTCCACCGCTTCGCATCAACTGTTGCGACATAGCCAACTTTTTGAAAACAGCGCTGAACTTTCTCGCGAGTGGACCCAACTTTTAGCTAACAGTCGTTACACAACCAGTGTCACGGTGCGATAACACCACGTTGTTTACTCGCCCGAGACTGTCATCTTCACTGATAAGCACCTAGCTGCACGAGGTGTAGCATTCGACCGTGTTGAGTAATGCTAGCCGAGATGAGTCCTTATTGCGTAGGCGGGCGCCGCGCGATGACAAATCGAGAAAGCCTTAGATTTCGGACAGGCATGCGGGCCTGGCATGATTGTGCCAGGCCAGCGGGAGGGCAGGTGCTCACTTCCTCTCCCTC
>JAQGBB010000531.1:0-18398 GCA_034691745.1 Prismatolaimus dolichurus
ACTTTCTTTACTGTGCTTTTCCCTGCATTGTGTAAGTGTGTAAGTGTCCATGCCATCGTTGTCGCCTCGCCAACAAAAAATGCGAGAATGTTGTCTGAATGTTACACGCTAATGAAATGTATCTGCCCAGTTGCGTTTGTGCGCGGCAGTGTGTGCCATGATACCTCCGCTCGTCGCTGTGGCATTTTTCCCGAATTGATTTGTTTATTTCTTGCTTACCGCTTTTTAACAGAACATAACGGAAATATGTAAAGTTTGGGATTTGCCCATCCACAACGGTCGTAGGACCACACTAAGGCGGCAGATGGAGTCAAATATACTGGACTGTCTTCCAGCCAGCGGCGCGCTTCATTTCTGGTTTTGGCCTGCTCTCTTTTGGCCGATAAGTGCCGTTGTAGCAGTTAATTCCGCTTTCCATTTGACGCGCTGGGTCTGCGTGGGTGGAAGGCTGACTTGAAAACCAGTCTTCTTATCAGACACTGTCTCTGCCGGCGTCTTCAGAGAAGACTAACGTCTCGACTACTGTTTTGCAGTTTTTCACGGGGAATTGAACCCGTAACCTCCCCATTGCAAATCCACCGGCACACCACTGCTTAAGAGGACGGACGTATGTACATTGTATGTATGTACATCGCATTTAACTTCTACACTGTTGCACCGTTTTTTATTTACAATGTCGAAGTGCTGAGTTTCCAATTTTCCACTTTATGTTCATCGTATGAATCCCTCACATAACGCGTTGCAGCCCAGCCGCCAACTTGTGTGTTATGCGTACAGTACAACGTATTTTTCACCGTTATTCGCAGATTTAGCTGTGTATGTACGATGCGTTTGCTTTGCGTTATTCCCGTATTTCATGTCTGTGTCAGCGTGGCGTTAAGCCTTTTTATTTTTCCTAGTTAGTAGCTTTTAATTGTTTGATTTCAGAAGGGCAAGACACTCGGGCGATGAGCGCTCCAGATGAAGCTTCTGTTATCTGTGATTTTGCTTGGTCTGATATCGTTGTCACAACCGTTTGAGGACCACCAGCGTAAGCGTCCTATTATGCAAACTGGCATTTTCACACGGTTTGCTACTTTATAAACATTTTTTTCAGTGGCCTTTGTTCAGACCGGCGATGAGTTGCATTATTTTTCTGACGTAAGCGTTCATGTTTTGTGCACCGACTTGACCGACGGCAAGAGCTTGTGTTTTTTGCATTTTCAGAAACTCCAGTCACTCGCGAATGGGTAAGTTGATGGCAGTAAATTAAATTGAAGTGCTCAGTTTTCTCTCTCACTTGTATCACATCTTGTATATGTGCACTTTTTTCTCGCTCTACGTTTAGTTTTTATTCGCATGCGCTGAAAGGTTTACGCATTTTCATGTGCACCGCGTAGTATGTACCGTACATGTGCGTTTACGCGTTGTACAATGAATCTGGCGGTAGTCTTCTTTCTTCTCGCTTACCTCTGGCCTATTTTCTGCCTCACGTGCAGAAAGGTTGAGTAAAAGACGGGGAACGACTAGGAAAGGAAACTGCCGACGAACCACCGCGAACGGGGGACCTGTGTGCGTCTGTTTTACTAAACTTTTGCGCGTTCGCGGAAACTATGCACACTTTTTCATTCGACGCATGCAGAGTCATTGTTTACGGCGTATATGCGTGCATACGGGTACGAGGTGCATGCTGGAAGGACGCAGGTAGCAGAATCGCTTGTTTGTGTCTTGTACCCATACGTGCGTGCACCGTCCTTTATGTTTGCTTTAGACATTGGTAGTCCGAGAAATCAATAGTAATAGGTCGTTGTTGGGTATTCAAGCTTTTGACGCGTTGCATGTCCCGCATGTCGTTTTTTAATACCAGATAGAGCACGAATAGGGAGCGAACAATTGATGATCGATGTTGTTTTAACGAGGAAAAAGGACAAATTGAAGCAGAATATGAGTTGGATTATTGTCAACGTGTAGCTAGCTGCTTGTGGCCAGGTTGCTGCAAGTGTTTAGTGCAGAAAGATGACGACTGGTGGTCGGCAATGTAAACAACTTTCTGGTATGTACTATATATTCATTGTGCTACTTGCAACGCAAATAGGCGGTCGGTGGTGGAGCCAAGCATCGAGCAGTCGAGGGCGTTCCTCAAACTTACGTTCAAGCCGGAGACGTTGAACTTCGCTGAGCGGTAATGAGAAGTGCATTGGCGTTATTACATCACTATTGTATTAATACCAACAGCTGTTTTTCTGTGTCACTGCACGCAAACGTCGAGGGGGCGTGTTGTAATCCTTATGTAGAGTTATTCGCTGAACGAGGGGCCAGCCAGATTTGTGAGTTTTAAAGTACTGCATGCCTAGTGGTCACGTGATACGTTAAAGTCCTAAGTAACCAGCAGATAGTCACAAAGCTTGCGTTTGCTCATCAAGCAGAGTTGGGTCGATCTTTGAATTGTACCTGGCGTTTGTAGAAGCATCGGCATTCCCGTGCTGCAAAAGGTGACCGTGCATAATCCGACGCGAACGAAGGTTCGCTTCGACGCCATCTCGGGCAGTACAATCCACTTTCATTGCTCATTCTTCGAGAAAAAGGTACGTACATTACACGTCGTGTTCTATGTTGGAGGAACGAACGTCGTTCGTTAGCGACAGTGTTGGTTGTGGTTTGAGTCTGAGCACACAAATAGGCTTTTCGCTAGAGGTACAATAAAGCCAGTAAAAACGAGCAGGGAGCATAGAACCACATTCGGGAAAAACGTTGCAGATGTTAACAAGCTAAAAACCGTAGCTAACCACGTGCGTGCTGTTTATTTCTGCGCTTCACATTGGTTGCATCGCTTGTCTCTGCAGAGCCTCGAGCCGGGCGAGAGTACGACGTTTGACGTCGTCTTTCTGGCGCGCAACGAGGGCAGTGTCGAGAACACACTTTTCATTCACACATCAATCGGTCTGGCACACTATGTTGTAAGTCCGGGACTGCTTGCGGAGTGTCTTTGGAACCGGTAGTTTTCTAACCCTATCCTCCCGTCCCTCGTTTAGGTGTCCGGCACGGGCGTGCAGAATCCGTATCGACTGCGACCGCTCGTCGGCGCGAAGATACCGTTGAATGGGACGTTTAGCTCGGAGCTCGAGATGCACAATCCACACTCGTCGACGCTGCGCGTTCTCGAGATGTACACGAGTGGCGGCAATCTTCATCTCGAGTTGCCCGGTGGTGCTCATCTCCTTGAGACTGAGGGGAATCTCTGGGTAGGAACAAACGAGTTTTTCATGTATGGGTTGTATTATTAGGATCTCCTTGCTTGGTGTTTAGGAAATTCCGCCCTATCAGACGAAGACGATTATGCGCGCGCACTTTATCGCCTGTCAGGAGAAGAACACTACGGCGTATATTCGGATTAGAACGGATAGAAACCCGAAAGAGTCGTCCATCGTCTTGCCCGTTGAAGTCGAAGTTACTTCGGGTATGCAGTTAGACTGGACTGTTTTGAGTTGTCGAGACTAATGTGTTCTTACACCCTTTCAGCGTCGGATATTTACTCTGCACTTGATGTGCTCGATTTTGGAACGATCAAACCGAACGATGTTTCCAAGTCGATTAGTTTAAGGATTTTTAATGCGGCGAACAAAACCGTTCGGATTGTGGTAAGTGGATGTGTACAGTACGTGTGTTTGGAGAGGATGATATATGTGTTTGGCTTGTGGTTTTTAGAGCGTTGTCACGGAACCGAAGAACGATGCGGTGATTATTGATTTTGCGCAGATTAGTCTGCCGATGAATAACCGGACGCCGGTGGAGATAGCTAGAGTTAGATTTGATGGTATGTATGTTTGTTCATTTATTCATGTACAGTACGTTCACTACAATGTGTTGGCGGTATTGCGTTTGATTCGCGGCTACTTTGTGTTTATTTCGAGAAACAGTGAATATTTGAAGTGTTGCTCGTTTTCTTTTCCAGGCAGCAAAGCGATTTCGGGGGAGCAGCACACGGGCAACGTTATTGTGCAGACGCAGAAGGGCGAATATAGACTGTCGATTCCTTACTTCGTCCATTTCCATCGAGGGTATGTCTAAAAGTGCTTGCACAAACGTGTCTTTACGTACATATTTATTGTGGATAAAATTGCAGGAAGCTTCTTCACGATGCCGAACAGCTTGCGTTTTACACCCTGTCGACGTCGGCAGTGAGTCGGAGTCTTTCGGTGACGAGCACTTTCAATTTCCCTGTCGCCGTTTTTAATCTCACCTTTCCACCATCGATGCGCGACTATTTCGAAGTACGGTGGTTGTTTCTTCAGAATTTTCCAATGCAAGCATTCTTCATTTTTGAAGGTCGAGGATTTTGTCAGCCCTGTTGTGCTCATCCCGAATGTGTCGACTGTCGTTGGGAGAATTCGCTTTGTTGGTGTCTCTTCGACGGATTTGACGACCGGCGAAGCGGCCTTGTCGGCCAATCCACGCGTTCTCTTTGTCGACACGAATGTAACCAAGTTCTCACTTCCGGTGCAGCTCTACAGTGGAAAGTTGCGGGTGAGTGAAAGTTTAAAGTGGTTAGATTATACTGTTATTTATAAGATTGGGCTTGGTGTTTGTTGCTTGCAGATTTCGCTTTATTCGCTTGAGGAAGACGAGTTCGATTTTGGCACTCTCGACTCGGGGGATTCGCGATCGATTTTGTTTGCTGTCACGAACGATAATCCAGTACCTGTACGTTATATGTCGTGCACTGTGCATGGTATTAATATTTTGGGGAGGTGCCAAGTGGACTAGTGAGAATTAGCTTGCCACAGAGCGACCTGTGTATGTACTGTACGTGGGATGTATATTTTTATCGATTGCGGAGTTTTGGTTCAGATTACGCTCGAGCGACTGACGAACGGCGTTGCACGCTATTCGACTCTCGAGTTGGTCGGCATCGAGTCCGGCAATGATACGATCTTGGCGAGCGAACACTTCATGCCCGTGTCCGACTGGAAGCAGGCAAGCAAACAGGCATGCGTAAGGCGGTGACGCTTTTGCACTCTTAACTGCACTTGCTGCTGTGCACTGCACCACTTGCGCTACGTATACAGGGGCGAATTAGGAGCGTTGGTTTCGGGAGGGCTCGCACGTGGAAAACGTTTAAAAATGAGCTTAAATTGGCACGTTTACCCTACTTTTCCCACACTGTTTACGCACGTTTTTGCACGCGTGCTTACATGGTGATGTTGACTGACTCCTGCACTGTTTAGGGAGAGGATTTCGTCGTGCCAGCGCTGAGCTTCGCCGTCTTCCGCTACTCGGTGACAGCTCCCGACGAGAAGGCGCTCTATAAGGACGCGATGGTGTTTCGCACGCCGTTTGAGGTGCGCAAGATACCGGTCAAGTTCAGTGTCGAAGATGGCGCTATTCGAGCGGTGCCTGAACGAATCGTCTTTCGAGACTCCTTTCCGGTACGAGTGTATGAGAGATGAAACTGTTTTAGCGATTTTCTCTCGTTCTAGGGCAAGCTCTCGTCGCAACCGATCCAAGTGTCGAGCAGCTTCAAGGTTGATATACCGGTGTTACGTTTGTCGACACTTTCCAATGATCCGCAGATCTTTTTCGAGTCGTTCAATCAGTCGGATCCACCGATCATTAAGCCAAACAAAGTTTCGAATGTAAGGTTTTATACGACGATTTTGTTTGACTTAGATATCCTCTATTGAGGAGAAGTTGTGCATGTCATCCCGATTTTATTGGTGCTTAGATCGGTCGCGTGATTTTCTTCCCTCTGGCTTCGTGCATGGACGATTGCTATACTGGATTACCACTGAACACGAAAGGTGTGAACAGTGGAACGTATTCGATGGGTGGCATTTACGCACTTACTTTCAGATGGACGGCATTGGGTTGACGGCATGTCGTTGCCGGCTGAGTTGCCGGAGATGGACTCTATACTCTACGAACGCTTGCGAGCCAAGTTTCTTGCGCTGAAAGCGAATGGCGAGGATGTGTAAGCTCTGACATGAACTCGCGTGTTTTTTGAGTGGGTGGGGAATGTTTTCTCTTTGTGTCCAGAGTGAACGCGACGTTGCTGGTCGACACGCCACTTGTGAAGGGCTTTCAGGTGCCCGCCGAAGGACGGCTCGTCTGGCCGCGTCTTCTCGAACAGTCGCACGTTCAGTTTCCGCTCACCGCTTTGCATAACCTCTCTGTACGTATTGTAGCACTTGGCTGAGCGAAAGTTTGCATTTGTGCTCTCGTGCAGATTGTGAGTCTGACGTTGCACAATCCGTCGACGTTTTCCGTCGTCGTTCAACTCATTCCACTGTCGCTATATCCCGATCCGTACATGCTTGTCAAGCTATTCTCCAAAGAGTAAGTAATGCAACAGTAACAGTTGTGCATTAGTGTACAATACTGTGCTTTTTGTAGCTTCGCGTCGCCACTAACCGACCAGGTCGAGTACGACAGTATCGAGACGTTTACACTCCGCGACTCGGAGCTATTCGTGGTACGTAATAACGTTTTATTCAGTCGCAGGTTAGTAACGCAGCTTCTTCTCTCGCAGCTGCCACCCGATAGCGTTATTCCAAAGATGAGGGAGAGTGTCGAACGAATGTTGCGCACGAAGTTACCACGCTATACACTGTCGCTGCTTCTCCATCCGGGCGCTACCGAGCAAATTCGTCTGGGATTTGAACCGAAGGACTATGATTTGCGGTCATCGTTGCTTGTTATTCGGTGAGCTTACACTTTTGGCAGATGAACGGGTGGAAGGTCGTTTTTACGATGAATATTTATTGGTGCATCTTTGGTGCAGAAATAACTTGACGGTCGTTGAGACGGTTACTATCTACGGTCGTGGGGGTCGGACAGAGCTGCGCATTGGACCACGACCACCTTTCAGTCCGCATCCACTCTCGTTCGATATCCAGGCGAAGGTCTATCTCAAGGACTGTGAAAGCCCTAACAGTAAGTTCAGCTTGGCATCTGCTCGTTCGCAGCGGAGAAGCACGTTTGGTTTGTCGCGCGTTTAGAGCTTCAGCAGAAACAACATCGCCTTTCTTCGCCGGTGAACGTTCGCAAAGCGTTCGTCGCGCGTAATACCGGTGAACTGGCTCTCTACATTTCGAACGTGTCAATCGATGGTGTGCCTTGTCAGAATCGCGGCTTCCGTGTCCTCAACTGTGATCCGTTTTTGCTGAGACCAAACGATAACCACACGATTGAGATTGCGTATGTCTTACTCGTATATGTACAGTACGTACGTTTAGTTATTCGTGTACAGTGCTCACTGTTCTGTTTTTTGGGCACGTGCACGCAGTGTATGGACGACGTTAAGAGCAAGTTGAAAAGTGCTACCCTTTGACGTTTAGATTCACGCCGGATTTTACGATGAGTACGTACGAAGCGACGTTGCAGCTCTACTTCGCTGGCTTACCGACGACGCCACTCTCGTACGCGCTATCGGCGACGCTTCCAAGCGAATGGCTTCAACGCTGTCAGGCGGCACTTCCGCGCCCGCACTGGGAGTCGCTGATGTACTACTCATTCGTGACCAGTCTCGGGTATGTACTCGCAGTCTCCTGCGCTTCGACAAGAAACTGACTCATGCAATCGTAGATTTCTATTCGTCTGCGTTGTCGCGTCGGCGTATCTTGAGGGCGACAGAATCATTACGTATGCGCTGCAGTTGCAACAGAGGGCGGCGATGCCACCGCAGCCGTCGACAGCGTCTGTTTTTAATCTGCACAATGTGAGCAACGATTCGGCGGTGTTGGTCGACGGAGCGACAATGGCTATCGAGAACGGGGGCTCCACTGGTGCTACACGCAGTCGGCGGTCGTCGACGGCAACTTCGCCACCACCACCAGCAGCGACGTCGTACGTACGGTATGTACTGTACATTAATTGTGTGCACAGGGGTCGTGATCCCCATCGCGGGTGGAAACTTGAAAAAAGTTTTTAACCCCAATTGACTTTTTGACCCATTGCCCACAGGGTATCCCCTTGGGGTCAAATTTTTTGCCCAGAATTAACTTTTTTTCATCACGAAACGTGTTTTTGGACCATTTGGAGGGAAAAACTTTTTTCGTTTCCCGCTGAATTTGACCGGCTACCGTCATTACGCGCCGGTAGTAAGTACTGTACATATTGTGTGTTGATTTGCCTCTTACTGTACGTATGATTATTAGCTCAACCCAAACGGAGACCACACCATCGTCTGCGGTTGCAACGGAGACCCAATCGACCATGCCACCTTACGAGTCGACTGAAGTCGCAAGCGGTGCGGAGATGGTTATCGGTTGGAGTTTTCTCCAGCGAGTAGCGTGCTTTGCGACACTTCTATGGCCCTTTTCACGAATGTCCGGTGCATCGATGCCGACTCCAACCGACACGACCAAGAATGGAAGTAATGAGCGTTCTGATTCGACGACGACGGTTACTGGTACGCCGCCGTTGAGGACGCGCGGGCAGCAACAGCAAGCGCGCGGTGGGCGAAAGACTGCGACGCTGAAGGGCACGCAACTACCGCCGACGAGTGGAAAACGGTCGTCGACGCAGAATGTGGCTTCCACGGGTGTCGATGAAGACGAGTTTACGTTCTCACGACCGAGATTGAATCGACATGCGAAGATCGGAGGCGGGAAGTCGGGTCGGCGCTTGCAAGTGATTACGACCGTATCTGCTGATGAAGAGCACGAACAGATGATGGCGAGGGCTGAAGAGGATGATGAGGATGCACTTTTGCTTGCGATGTTTGCGAAGCCGGAAAGAAAGCAGAGGGGTGGACAACAGTCGAGGCAGACGCAGCAAAGGCAGGCGAGAGCGCAGCAGACGGAAGTCGCGGTGACGATGTCGCGAGCGACGCTTGCTGATGAGGGCGACGAAAAGGAGGAATTGACGGTTGTTGCTGACGATGATCATGGTTTGGCGCAGGTACATATGGGTACTGTACGTACGATTACACAATGTACGGACGTTGTTTTCACTCTCTAGCATGAAGCTGCGACCGATTCTGTTGGTGAACAGTCGGCAGAGGCAGCTGCAAACACGAGTGCATGCGTTGGAGCGACTGGTAGCAAAGGCAGCACGGATGGAAGCATTGTTAGCGATGCTGCTCGCGGCGGTGGAGAGGAAAGGAAGGGGTCTTTCACTTTGGCGACTACCGCAGTCGATCATTCGTCGGCGAAGAAAGCTGCAGTGTGCGTACACGCGGGAACGTGCTCGTCTTCGCACTCTGAAAAAATTCTTATTTATACTTTTTTCTTCAGTGATGCGAATAAGTCGGCTTCATCACCTTATACGCTTGCGGCGAAGTTAACAGCTAACGTTGTGAAGAAATGTGCCAAAAAATCAAGTATTTACAGTACATATGAACTGCCTGGAGTGGAGAGTGTGTTTATCTCTGTCTCTTATAGACTCGTACGCGTCGGAAAGCGGCGAAGAATCTGCCACACCGGAGTGGGATTCAGCCCCCATTTCAGCCAATCAAAACTCGGGTACGCACACGTGTTGCTGCATCGTTTATGCGTGAGTGCATTTGTGTTTTGCATGCATTTGTAGAGGATGCGTTCAAGGAACTCGCTGAACAGACGGCAAAATTTGTTCACTGTCAGCAACAGCAGCAACAACGGTCGGGACTATATCATCAGGTCTCCTCGCGGTCGCATCTTGGACCGCGCTTTCAGCAGAAGTTGCAGCAGCGGTCGCAGGCGGCCGCTGTCTCACCGTCGCCGCTTGCGCAAGCATCACAGCAGAAACACTTTGCGGTTGTCAAGATCCCATTGCGGCGAGAATCGCCGAAGATCACGAAGATGTCGTCAAGCTCACGGTGAGGTTTTTTCTGTTTGCTTACTGTTGACGTACATACGAACAAACAGTCCGGCCATCATATAAAATAAGTGGCTGCATTTGCAGGTCGTCGTCGATGAGTAGTCTCGAAGCATCGGACAGTTCGTCACCGATGTCGCACGAGAAGGTCTCGAGTGTTCCTAAGAAACGGCGCCGCGCGACGGCAGCAAACGGCAACGGAGCTGCTGGGCAGCAGCCGCTTGCTGCGGCGTCGCCACGCGTGCGCTCGAAGGCGGCGGCGATGGAACAGTTGCAGAAGTCGCCGAACAAGAGCGCCGCTTCGGCGCATCGACAACGGAAGCAGCAGCAGCAAGATTTGACTTCGATCGGCGGTAGTGCAATGCTGTAAGCTGTCGAATTCCCTTGCCTTGTTAGACAGCGTTTCATTTCTGTTTGATGTCGTTCGCAGCTTCTCAACGCCTCCGCCGATGATGAATCTGGCGTCGTCCGGCGACGAGTATACGCAGCAGGTGCCGACTGCGGCGCAGTTCGGCGCACCTGTCGATCGGTGGTCGATGGCGGGCGGTATGAGTGTCGTGCAGCAGTTGCAAGCTGAACGGCGTCGACGGATGCAAGAGTATAACAAGTCGCAGCGCGGTTTGAAAGCAGGTGTGTACAGTATGACGTCTGGCAGTAAGTCTCGAGTGTTTCTCCTGTGGTTTTGCGTACTGTACGCGACGTATTGTATGTACTGTGTACATTACGTCAGGGGTGCTCATAGGGTTTTCAGTTATGGGCCTTTAACTTTGTGTGGGAGCATAGGAGCATGAAGAGGACGGCGTTTGAGCTGTTCGCGTCTTGGGTTACACGCCCAGATCAACAAAAAATTTAAAAAATTCCCCGCCTCTGCCGTATTGTACGTTCGCTTTTCGATTTTTTTTCTTCAAGCGGTTTTGACTGATTTGCGCAGGTGAAGACTGGCCTGGCTTCAGTCTGGCGCCAGTCACCGAGAGTCTCTGGGACGACGACTATGACCCGTGGAAGCCGCTCAACATCGGCGGCGACTCTGCTGAGAAGGACGTCTGGGGCACCTCGATCGCACCAGGGGCAACGGCACCATTCTGCGGACCGTGGACACCGCCACCGGTGCGCTCGAGCGGTCAAGCGGCAACGGCAGCTCGCCGACACCACCATCACCATCAACAACAGAACCACCGAAGCGGCGGTGGAGCGCTTTCAGATGACGCCGGTCTTTCGAGTGGCTGGCCCTCACCGTCGCTCACGATGGCGACGCGTGGCCGGCGCCGCGGGTCGGCTGACGCGGCGGCCGCATCTTCGCTTGACGTCGGAGCGCCCGCTTTCGAGCCAGCGGCGGGGGCTGCTGCTGCAGCCTACCCGGACATCGATCTCTCGTGGGCAGACGTGCTGCTGAGCGAGAATTGAGGGAGAATGAGTGAGCAGTTGCTAAGGCACCAACAGTGAATGTAAGATGGTTTCCGGTTTTAAACGCTAGCTGTCTCGCTTGGTTAATTTTAAAGTGTCGTTCGTTTTATCGTCGCAAATAACGCGCAATCTCCCTCTCTTTTGCACTACGTATGCATGCTTGGTGTAGCTATGCGAAGAGCTAGCTGCTAGCTCGCTTGCTGCTATGCGGTACTCAGTTGTGCGGTACTGTAGCGTACGATAAATACCAATCTAGTTGATCAGGCTCAGCATCTCTTGATGCCGCTCGTTTTGTTGCTGTTCTCCGTGCTCCGTTTATCGTTTTCCGCTTCTGTGATGGTGGACGGCGTTTGTACGCTTTTAACGCTCACGTCACTTCTCTCAACTAATACAGTAACGGAGAGTATACACAACGCTTGTACAGCACTAGTCATCTTTCTGGTACGCACAGACAGTACAGTAGTCCTAACTATGCAGTCCATACACGCGTGTATTTACGGTAGAAATTCGCAGAGCGAAAGTGGTGCCGAAAATTGGAGAAAAGCATACCCGAACCCGTGTTATGTACAGTACGTGCGCTCAAATTTTCCTCACTGTTTAGCAGGCGGCTGTGTAAGCAGATCGTCCGCACTGTATGAGTATGTTCAAGCAGAAGAGAATAAGGGCCGAAAGCAAGTATGACGGCTCTTCCAAACGCGTTCTCTTTCTTCCTCTCCGAACAACCGTATTTCACAACTTGCAAAACCGCACGAACGCGTACGTGCACAACAAAAGTGCGCAATAATTTACATCAGGTGAAGACAGCGAACATCTCATTAGTAAAGAAACCGTAAACATAAAATACTTAAACGGATAAAAACAACAGATGTTAATTCTCGTTTCTTGCAACAATACTGTACTCGTACGCTCGTCGCAGTAGCCGGCGACTACCGATGTGACGAGTGCTTCCCTTGGGAGCCACGATCGCGGTCTCTGCCGCCGTCTCTCTCATGCGACGACCGGCGTTCGCCGTCCCGTTCATGCGACGATCTGTGCTCAGCGCCGCTCTGCACACAAACCAGCGGTCAAAGAGTAGAACACAAGAACGAACGATACATACCGATGGCGGTCTCAGGTCACGCGTGCTGCTCCTCGGTGAAGTTCTCACGACACGGTCGCTCTCGCGTGTGCTCTTCTGGTCGTGCGGTGAGTCTTTAGGCGTCGTCGACGCCGACTTCTTGCCGCTGCTACTCGCTAGCGTCGGTGTCGCCACTCTGCCGCTGCTGCCAACTTCGATCTTGCGACGCTTTGAATCTCAAAGAGAATACACGTGCACATTTCACATGCACATAACACTAACTGTATATTTGTACGCTGTTAAGATTTATCAATATATTAGCCACACAATGCACATACCATTCTGAAAGGCAACTGCCTCGGAAGGCGCTGACGGCTCTCCTCCAGAGGTCGAAGCTCCCCTTCGCTTCTCGCTCGATCTTTCCTTGCCACTGCTGTTCTCCTCTTTAGCAGTGCTTCTCGTCGGTGTCGTTGACGCCGACGACGTCGCCGTTATCAACAAGCGTTCCCGTTCATCTGCCAATTTCGGCAACAGTTTCACTAAAAGTCAATTTCCTCTGCGTAAGTACACGAGACTGTAGCGCACATCCCGACATGGTTCCACTCTTCGCTACTGTGCAGAACGCAGGCGGCCACTCACCTGGAGCTGACTCCTTCGCAACACCCCCAGCTCCCGCTGCGCGCTCGTCCGTTTTCGACACTGATGGTTTCGCTGAAATGAGGCAACAAACAGGCAAACAAATTGAATAAATTAAAGGCAAGGAAACTTGTTGTCACATACAATCCGGCGACTTACGAGCAGCAGCTGTTGCCGTTATCGCATTCGTCGATTTCGTCACACTGTTCGCGACCGCCGCCAGTGCAGCTCGTTCGTCCGACCGCTTCGAAGTCGAGCCACCTTTTGCCGCTATGTATACGCACAGATTCGAAATTAAAGCTTCGTTCCATCTTCAATGCACTACATCGGTTCAGCCATCTCCCTCTCGCAAACACGACCGCCGTAAACATTGTGCATTTGACCGAAGGGCAATCACCGTCCCTCAAGAATGCACGACACAGTAGACCCGTCAAGACTCACGCAAAGCACTCGTTTCTTTGTTCGACGCGGACGCGACGACTGCTGACCGCTGCTGTTGTCCGTCGACGGATTTCACCGAACCGGCGCTCGGCGTCGCCGCTCCCCTGGATAGGACCCCGTCAGCCTCGACAACCGCCGTCTGCTCCGCCGCTACCTGCGCGGTCGCAAGCAACGACGAGGACGACTCCGTTCGCGTCATTGACGCGGATTTCTGCAAAGCACGTCCCTGCTACAATTATCAACGCGACTTCAACAAAATAAAAAAAAACATTATTTCTGAACAATAAACGCGAACTTGCAGTATTGCGCTGTCCTCTCTCGCAGTACGTACCCCTGATTTCGCATCCCTTGCGCTCTTCGATTTCACGCCGCGCTCCCCATCGCCGACCTTCTGCTCCTGCACCTTCGGCGACGACTCTTTCGGCACCGCCGTCGACTTCTTACTGCCACCCGCTGCTGGCACCACCGATGCCGAAGGCTGATCGCTTTTCATCGTCGCGACTTTCTAAAATTGACTCGCTCGCTCCAGCATGGCTCGCCCGCTCGCCTCATTCCTCAGCGCGTCTCCGCCCAACACGACTGTGCAGTGGAGGTACGTCGACTGACTGACTGCTCGCATACATTGGCATGAACGTCTACTTTGCGACGCTTCGAATCTAAAAAAACGTAAGCTTTTGTCATAACACGCTCTGCTGCGCACAAAAAAACTACTTTAGTAAAGTACTTCTAATCGAACGGGCACTTCGCGCACAAGCGATACGCATCGCGTGAGAAAGTTGAACCAAGGATACCATGCGCGTGTACAATACACAAACACGACATAAACTACGCACTGTATGTACAATAGAAACATGCACGCACCAATCTGAGAGGGGACCGCTTCGGCAGTTGCTGCCGGCTCTCCTCCTCCTCCAGTTGTGCCACCAGATAGCTTCCGCTTCTCCACCGGTCGATCCTTATTGCTGCCACCGACAGCGTCCTCTTTGACCACCGTGCGTGTCGTCGTTGACGATGCCACCGCCGCTGTTGACGAACGTTCATCCACTTTCGACAGCTTCACTAAAATAAACGCAGGAAAAATACGTACTATAGTTTCGCTCTACGCAAGTTGTACATACAAGTATGTACAGTACGTATTCGTACATAAAATAACAAGTCGGCCACGAACCTGGAAGCGACTCCTTTGCGCCGCTCACAGCTCCAACTGTCGCCGCACGTTCATCGGATTTCGGCGTTGAAGACTTTGCTACAAATGATAGCACCAAACCAACATACGTACACGTACTACGCAATCTCCGAACAAAACCACTATTTCACTGCCCATATCGCGCGCATTGCATACACAAACACAAAACGTACAATACGTCTATGTCTTTCGAAGCTTACCTGCAGTCGTTGCTGCAGAAGCTGCAACGCCTGCTGTTGCCGCTCCTACTCCAGCTGCCGCTTTCGCAACGCTATTCACCGCTGCGGGCGTTGAACGCTCATCAACATGCTTGGAAACACCCACTGCAGTCTTCGCCGCTATGCGCAACAATGTTAATTAGAAAGCATGCACAGGGAGATGAAACGCTTGCGATAAATACAATAACTCGGCTATAAATACAGTACTGTATATCTCGATGACAAAAATGCGGCTCCGGTATACATTGCCGGTTTTTACCTTCCGCACTTTTAAACTACATACTATGCACGCGATAGCGCACCAACGTTTACAGCAGATAACATCTCGCTTACGCAGAGAACCCGTTTCCTTGCTCGCTACCGCGGCAGGCGCTGCTGCGACCGGTCGCAACTCATCACCAGACTTGGAAGCGACGAGAGCCGTTGGCTCCTTCGCAACTCCTTTCGAGACAACTGCATCGGCGCCCGCCACCGGTTGTTCTGCAGTGACCGGTGGAAGCGCGGGTAGCGACGCCAGCGACGACTTGCTCGACGACGCCGACGGCGCAGCTCGAGCAGGTGGTTTCTATGTACAATACGCAATACAATAAGCATTGAAACTAAACACGCGCTGCATGCACCGTACCACCTACACAACCAAAATTTAACAGCGGGAGCATCACTAAGTAGCTCAGCATGTTCTGCGCACTTCATGTGGACACTCGTTCTTCTTCGAAACTGCTAAGTTTCAAGAAAATTTCGAAATTTCAAGTCGTCGGCCACCTCATCGGAGGAAACACGATAATATGAGCAACAGGTTTAAGTCCAACAGAAAATCGATGTATAATGTTGCAAAGTTTATGTCATGCCTACGTCGCCCTGGTTATGTGTAAATTATATTAAATACGTGCATGCAAAAACACTGGTTGACAACCATCGTCCTATTTAGAAAACAAGATGAAACCCACGGTACCTGTTGACCTTTTCGGTTCGTATCGGGCTGGAGCGTCACCTTACGAATCTTCAGATGAGCCAAATAGCTACAATAACACAATATCGCCATAAATGCACTAAAAACAGAGTTAGAGCTACTTCTCCAAGGTCAGTCATCACATAGTCCCAATCGCGCCGAAAAAATAGCAGCAATAAACGATACTCGTAATTGAAAATACACAATCATACGTGTATTATACTGTACGTAATACAAATACATTGGGGTTACTTCCTACTACGAAATATTCTCACGGGAGGCGTAAGATCTCGCGTTGACCGATTGCGAGAAAGCTTCTGTGCTTAGCAAACCGGCCAAGTAAATAAGGACTTTATACATCACGTACAGTAAGTACTGTATAATCTATATTTCTAGTTCTTCACACGTATTTCGAAGTTTCACACACCGGAAACACCGTCGTAAATGTACCGTAGGTTTTGCATAATTCTTACAATCATGAACAAGGGCAGCTACGCACATTGTACATTCTGTCAACGTCTTCGCCACATGCACGTACGCACAGCAACAACCACAACATTTTCGCTCAGTGGCACAAACCTCGCCGCTAGAACATGCAAATCTTGCCGTCGCTCCTTCTCTTCGTCGCGCATCTTCGCAGCGGCCGCTTCAATATCGGCGATGCCGGAGGGCGTAATCGGAAAAACGAGCAGCATCTGCAAATAGAACAGGCGCACATCTAGCTCCAATGTTGTTCGAATAAATTTAAAATTAGTGAGTGACTACGTACAGGTGCCTGAATGCATACACTGAATACCCGGGTTATAGACGGCAACTCGAGCTTCGTAGCTCTCAGAAACAGACCATTTAATTCATTAATGGCCTTATGACTAGGCGGCCTAGGGGAGCCCGAAGCTTCCGGCTAATATCGCGCTGAGCTTCAGCCGAAGCCGCTAACTCGACGTCCTCCCTTACAGGTCCCAGTCTCAGCTATGAAATGTTTACACCTGCCGAAGTCAACTCCCTCCGTGGCCGTGCCCGAAGATCCCACGGCTCAATAGCGGATATCGGGATCAAACATAACAACATGGCTACAACTCTACGCATACAATTGCAAGCCTGCTACGCACTTTTATCAGAATATTCAGAGCATTTCGAATAAGCACGTAGCTGCCCGACGAAAGCGAATAGACCAAGGCCTAAACAAAGAAGAACACCTGACATCAGCCCAACATCGCAAAAAACAGCCAAGTAAAGCGTCTCGCACAATCTCTAAACGCCCTTAGTGCACGCATGATTCAGACACATACAGATCGAAAAACGCACTCTCCGTCTACCATCTTGTACCGTACATTCCCTGCACGCACCGCAGTAAGTTTCTGATGCCACTTATTGAAGATGTTGCGATAAGTATCGTGCGACAGCAAATGCTTATCGCGCTCCTCGCCAGGTGGCAGTTCTTGCGCAAAACCATACTTGACAGCAAACGCGAGTGTGTGCCGACACTCCTTCTCGTAGAGGTCTGGATCGCGCAGCCAACGAAGCACCTGTTCGAACATGGCTGCCATAAAGCGGCCATAGTGGTTCGCTTCGTTCTCCGACAGACTCGCCACCATTGGAGGAATGTCGCAGAAAAGCTAAAATGCAATATACATAAAAGCGTTTGCTTAACATTTTTTATCTAACTGTGCGCACCGTCAAGGTGGTAATAGCAAAGTCATGTTGCGTTATACCCGTCTGCAGCTTGGACATAAAGGAGTTCGGGACAAACCCAAAACCCAACTTTTTACCCAAACCATAAAAGTCTGAAACTTCCTTCGAACCCAGCTGAACCCGCTTTCGTTTAACCACAATCCCAACCCACGCACGACCTCAACAAGTATTACTAGCATACCCGATCAAACGCCGAAACCATCCAGAAGTTTTCAACATTTAGCTGCTGCATCGTGATCAGCATCTTCGCGCAGTAAAGAGCGTCGAGGTCGTTAAAGACACAGCGCGGAAGGATGCAATTCTGGATCACGTTACTAGAGACGGGATGGCGACCGCCGCCTGAAAAAAGCAAACTTCAAGTACACTGCGCACTGCATTACTCTGCGTCAGCAGCATTAAAGTCGCAGGTTCAGATAGGATCCTACTCGAAAATCGACAAAAGCGAAGCATGCCGGCAACAGTGCAAATTTTGTGCCCACAAACTATCAGAATTTCAGCGACTATACAGTACATAAAGCCAGGAAGAAGCATTGGCAGCCCTTAATAAGTACATAGTCATACCTGGTGAAAACCATTCTTGCTTTTCGTTCGCGAGACGTTTCAGCACTCGATTAACGTGATCTTGCTGCCGGCGTTGCTCTTCACGCAGCTGCTCGATACGGTCAAGTTCCTTTCGACGTTTTGTCTCACTCTACAAGCCAATCGTATCATCATGTACTGTACGTGTAGCCCGGTACGGAAGGTCAGCGGAAAGGCAAATTCAATCCCAAACCGATTGAAAACGAAAAATTAAATACTCAGAGAAAAATTGTTCGAAAAAGCCTACTGCACTGAAATTTCAACTAAAATTAGTACGTATAATATATATACTGCTATGTACTGCACGTACAATACTCCGTACTGCACTCAACGTACTGTAAGCTCGCGGCTAGCTTCAGTAAGCTTCACAATCTCCCGCTCGTACGATGCGACAGGCACATTGAGATCGTACATCGTCAGCGTCCAAAACGTGACATAAAAACGAGGTCGTACACCGTCCCACAC
>JAQGBB010000532.1:0-18396 GCA_034691745.1 Prismatolaimus dolichurus
AGTCAGTGTGTTCGTCACAGCCATAACTCTATCACCAGGCAACTTTTTAACCGATTTTTTTTCAAAAGACTCCAAACTAGCTACAGATGTGCCTTTTGGGGGGGGGTCCCGCCTCTCAAAAGCGTTCCGCGGAAGAAATACCTTCCAGAAAATGTTCCAAAATCGATCAATCATTGCTTTTTGGCTTGTTTTTGGAAAGTTCTGAGCGGATTCTGCTTCATCACACGGATACTTTAATACAAGCGCATAGTACTAGATTTGGAATTGTCTGTTTTTGTATGAGGTCGGCGCGCGTGTATTTCCTCATAAAACAGATGCTAGATTTTCGGAACAACAAACCGAGAAATTTGGAGGCTGCATCCTTCGAAATATTCGCATCAATTTGTTCACTCAATTCATTCATGGCTCAAAGGTGGATAAAAAGCTATATTTTATCCTAGAAAGATGCTTAGCCATTTTTGGACAGATCATCATGCCGACGCTCCGCCTCACCAGAGAAGTAAATAAACCCAACCGTTTACTATCTCAAGAATCGATAAAATATAATAAGCGGGACTTTCAACTGCCTTTTAACGCAAATGAGAACGGCTTTTATATCGCAAATTTATTCAACCCTACTCGTCTAAACACCCATCACCATCGGACTGACTGAAAACGTCATTAAATATATATTGTTCGCATTGGAGAAAGAAGCATGTCTACTGCTGCTCGTCGGACAGATTCTCGCGGATTTCGTTGCGGGTCGTCTTCGCGTTGCGTTGGCAATTCATGAGCACCTTGAACGCCGGCGTGAACGCCTCTTTTGTACACTTCTTCAGCGCGCGCTCGTCACGATAGCGATGGAGCTGCTTGCATCCCTTCCAGCACTTGAACATCTTTTTCATGTGGCAACGCGAGTAGGCCGATCGGTGACGATCGCCGCAGCGATGACGACGCTTCGGTTCCTTTTCCTTAGGTGATTCGGACGAATCCATCGACGACGACGATTTGTCTTCAACTGACGACGAGCCGCTGCTCTCTGAATCGTCCTCATCGCGATCGTGGTGGTGACGCTTGTGACCGTGGTGGCGGCAGTGGCCGCTATGGCCATGATGACGACGATAAGAGTGGTATTTGGCAGCGTGAACGCAGCTAAATAGGATAATTAGTCAGCTCACAATATGCACAGTAGCGGAACGTTAAGAAATTACGTCACCGTAAAATTTGAGTTATTTACCTTTTCCCCGGACACAGCCCCGTTCCGCACACCTCCAACACGACACTTACTTAACATAATGTCATTTTTTTTAGCAAAACTCCTCCCCACCACTGTGTAGATGCTCCTTCCATTTTTGCACGTCCCCATTTGGCTTTGATCCCTAGGCACATTCTTTAACACAACAGAATCAAACTCATCAACAAAATTTCTCCGACTAGTGGTCAAAAGCGGCGTCTTTTTCGGACACGTGATTTTTTTTATGGTTTCCCAACATATATCGAGAACAACGCCTTCGCGAACTACTCTACTGTTGTAGCACGTGGCAGTATTAGTAGTTGGAATTGCTTACATTTGTTTCGTATTGAGTCTGTCCGCTGCGCAATCGGCCATCAGTTCTTCGCCGTCCTGGAACGCGGCTTGCACGGTCGCATTTCGATTGCATCCTCGTTCTTCTTCCGTCGTGTTCGGATATCTAGAAGAGACAGGACGTGGGGACCGTCGTCTACTGCCAGAATCTAAAATCCTTTTTACTGACTTTTCGAAACAATCCGAGTCAATATCTCCCAAGCACCGCCAAACGTGTGACCAAGTTCGCATCAGATTCTTCTTGCTACTGCGGTTGTCGTCCTCGTCTTCTTCGTCGCGGCAACCGTGAACGCCAGCGGCGCACACAAGAAGAGCAAACGCACAAACATACGACGAGCGCATTTTTGGAGAAATTATTGGTACGAAAAAGAACACAAATTGAACTTAGTGTTAATTTCGAATCATTTTATACCCTTTTGAAGACAACAAAAATACAACCCATTTTAGCTGTCGTTGGGATCGGGTGTGCGTTCGATGTAAACAATCTTTTTTGGATACCCCTGTATTTAGCACTTCATTGCCTGAACACAGAAAATAAACAAACAATGCAATCAATCGTTAATTTATTGTCACAACAAGGTTTTTTCTTTTTGAACGCACTGTTAGACAAGGTAACAATTAAAATTTTTGTATTAGTCGTAAACAAACAACCATCATGCCGCGTGGAAAATCATAATGTGCAACATGCGGGTTTCCCGCGTTTGTTTTATTTTATTACTGCTTTCCTCCGGGCCAGGAAGATAAAGATTCGGTGGTAAAGTGCTGGTATCAAGTGTAAAAAATTGCGAGCGTTTACGCTGTCACATGAAGCGACGTATGTTAGTTTTTTTAAGTAAACGTCTTTCTTGTTGTCATTTTTGAGTGTCTCCTAACGATTTTGGTCAACAAAAATTGTTGATGAATTTCGTCAGGATAGCAACAAAACTTTTGTTTACACAATTATTCGTCACGTTGTCGCATCGTCATCTTGCGGATTATAAGAAAAAGAATAAGCAGAGAACCTCCAGACCGTTAACTACTTGTTTCAGTTCATGCTCGACAAGGCAACCATTCTTTGAGCTTCAGTCGAAATTTTTTCGATGTACAATTGACTTTGTGAGTCAAGCAATGTGGAGTGTTTGTAGCTTGTATCGATATCCGGAGTCGACGCCATTTTATTAGCAGTACATTACAGTGCAGTGCAGAATCACAGTCGAATTGCTTGCCAAAGAGTATTACCAAGTCCGTTCCATCGCTGCTCGTCAAGAAGGATACTCTTAGCGTTTTGGAGAAACTAAAAATGCTACTTTACTCCACAACGTTGTTCACTGTGTGCAACAAATGAGCAAAGTGTTTTAGCCCATCGAAGTGACGAAGAATTACGAAGAAGCAGAAATTACAGCCACATTTGTGGTTCCCGACAGCTCAGTTGTAGACTTTTACATTTCCACAGAATAACGCAGTGTGTTCCAGCTACTCGTATTGCAAAAATAACAAGGTTTTTTCTTTTCAACCAAATCAATCGCAACGTTCGTTTTGTCTTACCAGGAATGCCTTTTTTCCCTTGGCATATTCACTGTTCTGTTTTTAGAGGAATGGTCAATGAGTTTCGCGGATCGGATTCCAGCCGAGATCCCAACGCCGAAGATGATCACAAAGAGAACGACGCCGAAAACGAATCACGAATAGAGTGCGACGAGAGTTGGCGTCGCCGCCGTACCCGACCAGAAGAGATGCCAGTAGCTGTACGTTTGGGTCGAGGTCTCACTTCGATCGGTGAGCGCAGCAAGCTTATTAAGAAGTTGTTCAAGCTCGGGCAATGCTGGGTCAACACCATTTCGCTTCGCCAGCCTGAGAAAGACGTCCTGGGCCTCGCTCGTGTGGCGTTTCTCAAGATACCACTTTGGGCTCTCGTAGAGGAAGAACGCGACAAGCAAGCAAGCTGCGCCGACAATGTTTATCGCGATGATGAGCGAACGTTAATCGTTCGTCGCGTAGGCGAGCAACGTGAGGAGAAGATAGCCGAGCGGCCATCCGAAGAAGTTGCTGAGCAGACGCCACTTAGCGGTGACGAACTCGATCGAAATCACGAAGGAGGCGTTACTCGCACCGGCGACGCCGACGCTCATGAGTGTGAAAAGGACGCTGAAAGCTAGCCAACTTTTCGCAAATGCTGTGCCCAAACCGAACGCCAGCATGCCGGTGTAAAAAAGCAAATAGGCGGCTTTGTGGCCAGCAGGGTCAGAAATCTGGCCGACAAGCAAGTCGCTGGCGATTAGGCCGACGAGCTGAGCGCTCGTAATAGTCGCAACAAGCTCTCGTCTGATCCCGAAATCGGTCATGATCGAGCGAAAAAGGCTCATGAGTTGGAAATTCGTTGCGTTTAGTGGCTGCACAGCGGCAAACGCCATGAAGCTTGTGTTATAGCAAAGAACCCACGTGACGTTGTAAAACCAGGCTATCAGCAAGCACTGATAGCGGCCAGTGCCCCTGATCTTTTCAAGCAGTGCCTCAAAGATTTGGGCGAGCGAGAGCGATTTTGGGCTTTCTGCAGTCTCCATTCGGCAGTCACGTAAGCACCGAATGAATATTTCGTGGTAGGGGAATTGTCACGACTGAGTCGCCTAACTTGAAAAACGCAAGTTAGTTACCCGATAGTCGCTTACTGAATTGCACCGTGAGCCACCCGTGAGTGGGCGCTCGTCTTAGCGAAGGCGGCTTGCAGCAGGTGCGCAAAATCAACAGCAGATTCTCAATAGGTTGTTTTTAATCGGTTTCGGGTTGACCAACATTTCAAATCTGCCTTTTCTGTGCACATTTATCCGATTGTTTGGCGCATCGTTGTTCATACTCCGTCCACTTTCACAGTGAATCGATTTTTCTACGCCTAAACCGAGTTGCTTCCTTGTCGCCGACACATTGATTGCGGACACGCCCATCGACGTCTCGAAGATCGTGTAGTAAAGTGATGCCATATGTCGGTATAACAGTGGATCCACTCACTCGTGTGATCACTCTCATCGATTGATAATGTCCACATCATCTCAACGACGAACCGTGCTCGTCGTGCACGGTGGTGCAGGCGGCGAACGAGCGCTCATGACGGTTCTGGACGCAAAACCCCATTCATTTGATGTTTTAGCGTGGTTTTAATGCGCTTAGCCAACGTGTACTTGCCTTGCTAACGTTTATTTTAATCAACTTTGCCAAACATTTTTTCGGTTCACTAACGTTTGCCGAAATTTCTACAATTTATGCACTACGATAGTGCGTGCTTCTACAATCGACGCGAAAAGACTTCATCAAAACTGCTAGTCGCCAATGTTTCGACCGATTTCCTGGAAGCAAAAAAGCACTTGGTATATATTATCCTGTTTATCGCAAAACGGCAATACCAACGGCATTATCACTTGAAGCAGCTGATGTTTGCACCACCACGTACATTTTTTGCTGGTTTGGATCTGAATAATTTCCAGCGCCTGTAATTTTTTTCTCTGTATGTTCCTGAGACGCATCTTTTTTGAAAGCTCGAAAATTTTCGCCGCTCGCTATAATCGTGGTATATGTAAGAGTTACAATTTTTATAATCTTTGCGACTTCGATTTGACGTTCCCTGTTGCAGAGATTGACGTTAGGACTTCAAATCTGCCGTTCATTTTGGTCTCCTGCGTTTCAACACAGAGCTATGAGCGTCCAAAGTTTTCAGTCTCCCGGTTTTCGACCCTGGGTCAGCCTGCTCTGCAGCCACGAGCAAAGCTTTGCTCACATTTTTCAGAACGCTCACTTGCATCAAGCTTCGCTGTGGACGAAAACACAAAAGTCGGACGGCGAAGGTTTTTCGGAAATTTATTGCCGTCGTGACACAAGAAATTTAATAGTCAGTACACAAATATGAAATTTCTTGCGCAAATTTACGCGGTTCTTCTACGTTTCGGCCTCGTACTTAGGATTATTGAAACCGCTTGATCTGAACGCTTTTTTGCGTCTTCTAAAGCGCGCAGCGCGCAATAGAAGAAAGCTACCTGGTCGCCGGCAGTCAGAAAAATTCTGTTTTTCATCCCGATCGGTTCGTCGGCGATCTCTTGGCGGTCGATCTCAATGCCAGCGGGCGGCCCGATTTGCTGTAGCGTCCGCGACGGTGGTCGGTGCTCTTTGTCGCTTCAGCTATTTGTTTGCGGCTGCTTTGTGGTGGGTAAAAGCACCTCTTGTCGGCAGATTACCGTAGCGCAGAAGCACATTATGTACGCAGCAAAGCGTAGTACATAACAGCACTATTGTGCTTCACAGTGCTATGTACCTAGCTGTGCTAGGCCTCTGTTTTTGATGTTCATGGTGGAAAGAGAGTGCGCAAAGAACGAATTGTTATTCTAGCGGTTTGCCATTTGAGACTCTGCAGAACACACGTGCTTGCAGAACGCTTTCTTACAGCAAAAAAAATCTTTTTGACAGCAAAAATCAAGCTCCAATCGGAGTCGACCTGATAAAAGGCTCAACCATATAAGAATTCCGCATTTAGATTTCATCGTGCGAACATCACGATGTGCACGTCGCGTAATTAAATAACTACCTTACTGGTCTGAAGGTTTGCAGAAACCACTTATCCTGCGAATCAGGAAATACAGTCGTTCAAAAAGGCTCTCTTCAATAAACAGACAAAGCGTTGGTTTTGTTACGGTTTTGGTGGTTTTAATTTCTACAGGACTCTCTCGGTGAGTGCCGCCGAAATAGGACTATTTGAAAGATTTTTTTTCGAACTATTTTAATTGATTGCGGATCTCGCAAAATTCGTGGCAGAGCGATATTCATGTTCAAACACAAAAAAGGGAGAGAGCACGACGAAAACACGTGCCGTCACGACCGTTGTCGGCCGTGCAAAGTAAAATTACCTGCATGCATGCTTGGGCAAAATCTGAATTCGTATATGGTTCAGTTTTAAATATGACCTCTGTGCTTGATTTGTTGCTGCAAAGAGAGTTTTTTTGCTCTAAAACTGAACTTCACTCAAACCTGCCCTGACGATCCGATTCATAGCCGCGTTGCTGCATGCCACATGGAAAGAATGTCGACGCAGCGATGTCGAGTTTTCCACAAAAGAACAAAATCTGAATTTTAAACCCCTCTCCAATTGTCGAAGATTTTGACTTTAGCCCGAAATTTATTCCCCTGCCTGCGAGGACATTGTTTTTTCGACCGGCGCACGCTGCGACATCAGGTTCTAAATTGCGATTTTAAAGCTCTGTTCCCACCTGAAAAATGTGGCACTGCTTGTGGGCACTAACAATTATGCATTCGCTTTGTGGAAAATCTTATTTGTTTGCACAAAATTACAATTTTTGTAACGTCCAAACTTTTCTGGTATCACTTTGACTGAATCCACCTTTTTCCCTGCTCTTTCCCCAAGTGAAAAATGTTTTACGGCGTTTTAAAGCACAGAATATTATGCGTACTTTTCTCGAAATATTTGTAAAAACAATTTTTTTCTGCTCGAAATATCGAATTTTTGAAACATTTTTGGATACCTCAAACTTGAATACACGATTCCTGGCCCCAACCTGTGTCAGAAACATGTCCACTTTGCTGCCAAGTTCTTGAGACACAGTCACTGCCACTGAATTTTTCTATAGAAATTTGAAAACCAAGAATTTTTGAAATACTAATTTTCAGCTAGCGTAACCCTCCTTTTCCTCTTCTGGCCAATGGATGCTGAAATTGTCAATCAATAAATTTGCACACAAGCTGTAGCTGTTTTCGCGGTCTTTCCTCTTGCCTCAACCCGTAGAAAATCTGGGTTGAAACAAAAAACATCCTGAAGCTGAAAGCAGTCCATCAGCTGTTTAATAAACATCCATTAATCTCGTCCGATTCGGCAACATAAGTCCCAGAAAAAGTGCCTACATTTGTTCGTGCGTTGATTTGCTGCTACCTTTCAAATTCTAGCTGCTTCAGAACTGTAACTGCCTTTTGCTTTCGTAAAAGCATTTTTATCCCTTTCACTGCATCATAGTTACTACCCGCTTGCAAATATCTCAATGGCGTCCGTTTGTGACGCGCGATCATCTTATTTGAGATTGCAGCATTTGCCCGTTGTACACCTGCAGACGATGTGCATGCCTCGCGTAGTTCTGGTATTTTCGTGGTATTTTCACCAAAGGTCACTTTAGTAACTGACTTTTCCAATTTATTTTTGCCACCTATTTTGACTTTTTTCCGTTTAGTTTTTTTCATAATGTCGCATTTTCGACTTTGTTTCGTTTTGTGCGACATATTCGATGATGTCTGCATGCGTTTAAGCATTCAAACCAGTTGGTAAATCTGACAGCTGAATCTCCCGTACTTCGGAAAAATCTTTCGTAATTCTTTTATACTTTATTTTGAAGAAAGCGTATACACTCTGCTTGCAACCTACAAGCCACGTCAGATAAACTTATATTCCTGCACAAAAATGCAAAAGTTTTGAAAAAGCATACACAAGACCACCTGTCCACTGTAGCCGCCATCTAAAAATGCTCTTTCAACGCGAACGTCTTTTGCAGATTAGCAGTCTGACAAGACTTTGTTATTTTCTGAAAAGCCAAATCGGAACATAGATACAGTCACTTTAGTTTTCGTACAAAAGTGAAAATCGGGAACTTTTTAAATATATGTTTTTTAGCAAATGAACAATCAAACTTCCTTTTTCTCTTTCAGTCCGTTGACGCTCAAACCATGAAGTCGATACATTTTCAGACAATCGGAAGCTGTTTTTTTAAACAGATCTTCTAGCAAAAAGAAGCGTCATTTTCCTCGGTCTTCAACATTTCGGAAACTCGCAAGTGTTTCCCAAGAGCTCCAATTTATGCATTAATTTTTCGTTAATTAGTCGGACAACTCTGTTGAAGAAAAATGCATTCTCAAGCTAAAAGCAGCTGCTGATCTTTTATTAGCTTCATCTGAGTTGATAACATCTGTTTCCCCAGATTGCCTCTTGGTTTACATGAGTTGATTTACTAAAACCATCACGTGAAACATGCGTATATTCGCCGCAAAATTGTTTTTTTTTTCCTTTTTCAGCATTGTCGTTTCTACTCATATAATCTCAATGGCGTCATCTGGACGCGTGATAATTTTACTCGTTATCGCGGAACTCGCCGCTCCTTGCAACCAGCAAGGCACGTTTGCGGCGTCAAACACCAACGTCGTGTTGAAGATCCCCGATCTGACCGTAATGAGCCCGGACGACGAAGGCGAAGAGGAGCATCGTATCGAGGGCCTAAGTTTACCAGGGTATGTCCTTTTGTTCTTGTCAGCGTATTTGAAACCAATTTCAGTTTCCCTTATTTGAAACTTTTTGTTTTCTTACTTCTGCAGAGAGGGTTTAATGGCAGACTTTCCTCAGTGGCCACCAAAGTCACATGTGCAGAAAATTTCTGTCTTGTCATGCAGGTCTATTCGTCATCAAGAAATAGCGTTATTATTCTCTGTAAAGAACAAGCTAGCCCTTGTTTGCCATCCAAAGCTTAAAGTTTTCTGCGATGGTGTTGAGCCTGTGCTCGGCAACAGCTCCTAGTTCTGCAGCCGCTGCAGACGCTTTAGCCCAACAGAAGTCCGCATATCTTCATTATGATTGACCAATTAACACGTCACGCGTCAGCGTGCGGTGTGGTCACTCGAAGATGGACAAATTTTTCCCAGATTATTTTTGTCAGTGCATAATTGAATTGGCTTTAACAAGTTCCCACTAAAATCGGTAGATTCCGCATATGTTGTAAGGTTCAAATGTTCGAAGTAGACTTTTCGCAATTTCCCTTTAGTTTTTGCATCCTGCCTGGAGCTCGAAGGGCGTAAGCACAAGGATAGCTAAATGTTCGGAAAAAATCTTTTCCTCTCTTCCCCTCCTTCCCCATTCCTTCCCCCCGAAAAATCGAAAGTTAGCGGCCGTGTTTTTCCGTGCTGCCGGAAGGAAAACGGAAAGGAATAATATTTTTCATGGAAGCAAAAAAAGAAAAAGGAAAAGAAGAAAATTTTTCCACGGCTTTAAAAATTTTTCTTATTTAGACAGAACTTTTTTTCCGTTTTGCGCCACAGCTTTAAATTCAAAAATTTAAGCACTCGAAAGTTATAACTTCAATTTTTTCCTCTTCGGCAACATTTTTCAATGGCATTACTTTTTCTCATGCTATTGTGTGTACATTTTATTCACGATATCATTTTGGACTGTAGCTCTGCATGACACTGCTTCTGAATTTTTTCAAGCCACATCATTTTTGTCGGTAGGAGCAGGAAAAGCTGTCAAAAATTTCGATCTTTAGCCAGAAGGAAAAGGGACAAAATTAGGGAAATTTCTGGTTCCAAACTATCGTAAGGAAACGGAAAAAATTTTGAAGCCCAGAAAAAAAATTTCTGATTCGACGGAGACGGAAAGGAAATGTAAAAATATAAAATCGACTCGGAACAATCACTAAGCTTAGTGGTAAATAATAAACATTCAAATTGGGGCTCTACCAGCGACTATTCGACGCTGTTATATTTGACACATTGAGCCCACAAAATTTCACAAATATTTCCTAAATAGCATTTTTCGCACAGCGCATACTTTTCTCTACTTTATTTGACGTGACACATGTGCAATCTGCTTGATGGTGTTTCACGTTACTGTTTCGTGTCAACGCAGCATGTATTTTCGGATGTGTATTTCTCGCAAACCGTAGCTAATTCACCCGAACCGAAACCGAACCGTGGTTCCAAATTTTTGCGAATTCTGAACAACCAGCGAAAAAGAAGCCTCTGAACCTTCCCAATTAAAAAAATCTTTTGAGAAGTCGCAGTTCCCGATCTGTTTTATGGATGTTTGCAATACTTTACAGAACTGCTTGACTTTTTAATGCCAAACACTTTTTTCGAAGAATTTTCTGTGGAACCGCTGCTAACTTTGAACTTGTCTTCCCAAGATCCCTCATGATATACCGACACTCCCAGCCTCGAGAAACCTGTTCTGATTTGATTGTAGACCTGAAAAGCTTGCAGGAAAGTCATCCGGACACCAGTACGCAGAATGGCAAGAACTTATTATGTGACCGTTTTGCAAGTTGCTCAGACTTTACGCGGGCTTATTATGCGAATGTTCGTACGGCAGCTTTCAGAGTATTTCTTATATTTCGAAAACATTTTTCAGCTCGCTTCATACTTTTATTTTTACAAGAACATGTAAATTTCGTACACGTATTTAGTACATCCCTCACAATTTTGCCTTTCCGGTTGCAAACCCAAAGTGTTTTCGGCTCACGACCGCTTGCCGGATTTATTTCCGCTTGCACGTTAAACGTAAATCTCCCCACAAAATATTTACTTTACTTTTTAGGGCCACTGACGCACGTCCGAGTGTTTTGCGATTCCTCTCTCCTACCTCAAATTGTAGCAGTTGAGTGAGGTCCACACCCGCTCATAGCTAAATTCCCATCGAAAAAATGTTGCCTTCGAGTCGGTATACTTCAAAAAAGGTTTCGACTAGTTTTCTTTACCAAAGTTTTTGACCTCTGCAGCAAAAATGTTGCCCAAAGTATGGGATTTCCAGTGATAGTTGTCTCAACAAAAACTGTTAGGCATTGCAGATATGGCGATTACGAAAACGCAAAACCCAACAAGTTGCAAATTCCCGACAGCTTTACAAAATTCCGAGTTGACCTCATCTCCAGGTGCCTTATGCGCACGAGTGAACCGATCAGAGAGATTATAGCTCATTCGATCGGCAGAACAATGAGCTACACTTCTCCTGAAATGAGTTTCGTCCGCTCGCTTTTGTATCTCTCGCAAAACTGCTTCTACCGCACATGCCGACAAGTTGCTCTCCTTTTTCTAATCAGCACGTCACGATTTAGCGTACGGTATGGTCACTCACAAAAACTTTGCAAAGTTTTTACCCTTTGCAGACTCGAATTCTCGTTGACAAGCTCACACTCAAATCGGTAGATTCAGCATATGTTATAAAACTCAAATTTTCAAATTTTTGCAAATTTCGATCAGTTTTTGTCAAGTCGAGGCGATTCAACGTGCGGCTTGGTTGCGTAGAGTGCATTTTTTTAAACATATTTTTTTCAAGTAGTATTCAATAGGCTTTAACAACTTCATAATCATCTATTATAGGGCATAATATTATCAAAGTCAATTTTTTGCGACTTTTCCTATATGTATTTCGGGACCAACTTTCTATTTCCATATCTAGAATTTGTGCTGGAAATTTTCCGGAAGAAAAATGTGCATTTTTAAGGCTGCCAGCAGAAAAACGGAAAAAGTTTTTTTGTTAGCTGCAGGAAAGCCGAAAGGGAAAAAATAAATACATGCCAAATTTCTGCCCACTCCAATTGGCCGAATTCAGGTTTTTATCTGTGAGACGGCATGATTACAAAAACCGCCAGCCGCAAAAAACCTCCGCTTTTGCAAGCTTAAACGCAGTACACTCCAAAATAATGTCTCACATTAAGAACAAAAGAGATAGCAAAGAAAAAGAAAAATTCTATCAAAATGCACCAGGTTGCCAAAACTTATTCATGGCGATGACATTCTTGCGCCCCCGAGACACAAATGTCAAACCGAATAACCCAAAGACTTGATCTCATCTCAACTAGAACAAATGTCTTCAGTACCCCACAATGTTTTCTTGGATGGCAGTCCTCTAGGTTGCCAGTTTGCCACAGTGATGAAGAAAGAGAAAGGAACAAAATTTGTAACGGCGATTGGTTCACCGGCGGACATCTCAGTTGGCCTAGAAAGCAAACTAGTACATTTCCTGGTCTATTCTTATTTTTATCGCCTTTATTTTTAGTACATCTGCAGAAGTGAAACGCAACGCGGCGACTCGCACCGGTCGCGTGCTCATCATCGGCGGCCACAAGCAAGGAGGTGGTGGCTGGTTGACGTCGGTTGAAATTTTCGACGCGCGGCAAAGTATTTTTTTACGAGAATCAACAGCGACAAGTTTTCCCTCGGCAAGACAGGATCTCGGTGCAGCAGCAGTTGGAAGCTATGTTTATGCAATCGGCGGATACACCCCAAAAAGTTCCCCGGTAACAATCGAACGCCTCGACGTCGCCAATCCGCAGTCGACATGGCAAACCTGCGCACCAATGCCAACGGTGCGAAAATGGTTGGCGGTTGCGTCTTCGCCGACGACCATCTTTGCGATCGGTGGAAAGGCAGAAAATTTTGACATTCTGAATACCCTCGAAGCGTTCGACACGGCGACGCAAACGTGGAACGCGAATCTCCACGGGATGCCAACCGCCCGCTGGGGGCTCGTCGCAGGCGTCATCGATGACTTTCTCTATGCTGCCGGCGGAGACAGCGAGTCACAGCTGAGTCTGGTTGAAAAGTACCAAATCAGCACCAACGAATGGTCGACGGTCGCTCCGATGCACTTCGATCGCCATTGGGCGTGCGCGGCCGTGCTCGACAACAAATTTTACGTAATCGGAGGACTCTTTGGTTCTACCTGCCTCTCGTCTGCAGAAGTGTACACGCCGTCGACCAACACGTGGAGTCGCATCGCCGGTATGTCCACGGGCCGGCTGGGTTGTGGCGCGGCGGCGCTCGGCGGCCTCATCTACGTATTCGGCGGGTTAAAGTTCAACCCTGGCGATGGCGACGATTTCTACCTCGACTCGGTAGAAGTGTACAATGTGACGAGCGACTCATGGCACCAGCTGCCAGCGAAGATGAATGTCGCTCGCTACGGCTTCGGAATCGCGACGATTTTTGACCCGCAATAAAAAACGCAAAGTTAAGATTCTTGGTGAAGATGTTTCGGAAGGTAAACTACAATGTCGCCTTTCAATTGAATATCTGATTTGTCGCTAACATGCGGTCGAGACAGAGTGGTAAATCGCTTAAAGTTGCAACAACTTAGTTACAATTCTCCGTTGTCAGCTTAGAACGAAAAAAGTTACTGTTCATAAATTTAAACCAAATTCGGAAGATATTGGTTCAACAAATTGCCGAGACACATGAACAGGATCACGGACAATAATTTTAAATCTGTTCTGTTCAGTCACGTTCTACTTAAATGATTTCTATAAAACTTTAGAAACGCTATGAATTTTGCAAGGCACTTTTGTTTAAATTTAACAAACATTATTCAAGTTTTCGTCAGGTTTTTCTGGTTCAAGTTTTTAAAATTTTCATAAAATTCTGTTGGAACTTTCACTTTTAAAACTTTTAAAAACAGTTTTTGTTGCTTCGAAGTTAGAAGTTTTCAAGACTTTATACTTTCAAAAATTTGTCAAAATTTCATAAACTAAATGAGGTTTATGAAATTTTTAACGTTGTTTTAATGTGAGTTTCTTGCGGTCTTTCACGTCTGTCCGACTGTGAACTTTTTCTGTCACGACAGTGCTACCAGATTCAAGTATCAATTTCATCAGAGTGGCATCTGATTTTTCAAAGTTCTGAAGTGAAACATTGAAAAATTGAACAACAGTGATTTTCGTATTTTAAAGGCCAGTTCTGTTTGTGTTTATGTCGCAGCGCAGTGTCGGGGATCTTACGAAGGCTGACTATCAAGCTGTGTCGTGTCAAATAGAAAAAATGAACTTGATGTTTCGGAAGAAAAAAAATAGTCTGGACCACGCTTTTGTTGCTGCAGTGACATCGAAATTCGGGGTGCGAATAGTGAGAGAGCACCTTCGCTGAGCGAGCATATGTTCCAGAATGCAGCCTTGCAATTATAAAGATTGTGCGGCTCTCATTCGCTAAACACTTGTTGGCCATTGGTTGTGTTTGGTTCCGGAAAATAGCAGCCGACATATTCGTTTTTTGGGTCAGCCGGTGCGGAACGGAACCGAAACATTTTTCTGATGCTAACGCAAACCATGCGGATGGTAAAAACGTTTTTCAGGGTGTCTCGGAGACGTTACTGAACGGAAATGTATTCGAGGTGCAATGAGCAATTTTTCCACATCACATTTTCAGACTATGTCGTAAAGAATATTCTCCTTCGGCGACATTTCTTCATGGTTTCACTTTTCTGTTCTGAAATTTTTGACTTTGTTTTTTCAAACCATATAATTTTATTAAAATTTCCTTGTCACCGTCGGAAAGCCATATCAGAGCGTGGAATTCCGCCATGCATGCCGTCGAATCAGCGAAAAGACAGCGTCATAGGACAACGTGTCGGTTAGCAATGAGCAAGCTTTGTGAAGCAAAGCAGAAATAAGTATTTCTGCAGCGGAAAGGTTTGAGTGTTATTTAAATTTTAAACAATTTCGACAACCATGTCATCTTTTTAGATCATTTTATAGAATTTCAATTTTGATTTATGATTATAATTGTGAGCATCACGAAAGTGAATTGTCGCCGTTGAACTGTCTGACTCATCTCATCAAGTATCCTGTGGACGCCGCTCGGCTTTGGTCGTTTGAATCGTTCGTCGTTTGTTCCAGCAGCTCTGATTACTCAGTCATCGCAAGTCGCCGTCGAAGTCATCAAAAAATTTTGGCCGTCGATTGTACTTGCCCATTTGATAATTCATCACATCGACGTTGTTGTAGATGCTAGCGGCGGCTTTTCCCTAGACAGAAAGCGACAATTATCTAAAAAAAATTTTTGGTAAATCTTTGAACCATCCGCTGGCTTAAAAAGGGTTTTTTATGACGTCACAAGCTTAAGTCATCGTTTATTTTGTGTAGTGCCGTCGCCTTCGTCGCTTTCGTAGCTGTATAGCTAGTACGCTGGAAAATTTGGCATATGTATTGAGATGTTTTTGAAACATTCAGTAAAATTATACACGCATTTACTTTACAGATAGCCTCAGGGCAAGTGTAAAAAGCCCCTAATTTTTATCCTCCTTTGACTTTTCCGCTAGCTCATGCGAAGCATTAAAGAGCTGACACACAGTGTCCCACTTTTTAATGCTGCGCTAACATGTATACTCACAATTTCCGAGCGTTTCGACATCTTTAAGCAGCTGAGCTGCAGTCAGCTAATTGAGGGAAAAGCGAGGTACGAGGATGATACTCAATCTGTTAAATTTTTGACATCGAAAAATTTTGCAAATTAGTTCAAAAGATTTCCATTTTGATTGCACACCGCCCAGTGGATCAAATAAATGTGCCTAATGTTCATAGATGGCTTAAGAAAATTATGTAAAAATCGACCTCAGAAAGTTTAACGCTGTTATACGTCCGGGATAGCGAACCGATTGGGGCATGCTATAGCTTGGGGAAAGCGGAGACATGTAGAATCACCAGAAGCTATCGGTAGCCAAAATCTGTTATCAATCGTTAGAGCAGGACGCGCGCGAACATTCCACTGTCAAGGGAAAGAAAACTTTTGCTGTCAAGTGTATTTCAAGCTTATAATTATGGTTGGTAGCTGCCTAACTGAAAAATTTTTTAGAACACCCTGCGATGGAAACCTTTTTTCTGCCTGGGAAAATCGAATATTTAAAAAGCAGAATAATTTACAAGTAAAAGAGCACAGCCGAAAGCATGCATCGTGTAAAAATTTAAATTAAACAATCTAGTTGGTAAAAAACAAGAGTTTTAGGCTAAAAAATATTTTGGGTAAACAAAATTTTTTGAGCGAATAAAAAACATTTGTGGGCGCAAAAAGATTTTTTTAAACGGATAAAAATTTTTTCGGCGAAAAGCGATGTCTGCAAAATGTTCTGGAACACGTTCTGGAATACAAATGTTACATGAAACACCGAAAGAACACTACTCAACACCCCTTATGGTCTGCTAAGTTTTCATTTTTTTGAGAAAAATATTGAGTATGTTCGGGAACACTAATGTTGTACGCAACACCGTCGGAACATTGCCCAACACCTTCTCTCATTGTCTGCTAACTTAAAAATTTCTCTCGTAACGAAAAGAGTTTTTGGAACATGTCCTGGAACATGTTCTCGAATTTCAGTGTTCCATCGAACACCAAAAGAATACTCGTCAGCTAACTTTTTATTTTTGGGGGAAGAGAAGCAGGAGAGCCGATTAAACTGACCAATAAAACATTTCTTTCTTGCGCGCTAAGTACCACAAAGAATACCAAAAATATGCTGAGAAGCTAAAACATAAAACCTACGCATATAAGTATAGCACAGACATTATCTAGGATATTATTGACTAAATGGGGCGCCCCGCTTCATTGGGCCCCCGTCCCATTACCCCAATGAGGCACATTTTTCAAATTGCCACCCCCAACCGCCAACAACTTTTTTTTTCAGAAAAAATTTGGCCGTATTTTCGACATTTTTTCAAGTTTTTCTCAAAATTCGATTATTTTTCAACGAATATGGTGACCGAATCGTTCTGTTCACAGGACGTACAATTCAACGCTGTTAGTGATGCATATTAGCTTGATTTCGGCTTAAAAAAGTTTGCTCAAAATGGGGACCCCATAGGAATGGTGAGGGCAATAATTTTTGTCCCCCCAAACGCCAACCCAACATTATCCCGACCTGGGGAGTGTCCCCTCCAATGATTGTTAAATTGCATACTACGTTCTGTGGGCTTGTGCTCAAGTCGAGCGCCCCGTGCTTAAAAGTTGGAAAAGCATAAAAGGCGTTTTTTTGCGAAGCATATCTTTTTATCTTGAAAACATCTTGCCTGCAGCTGAGACTCTCAGGTTTTTGCAACCGGACGCAGCAGACGTTGTGTCTTGTTAGCAACATTGTCACATTTTGAATAAAATTTTAGATTTGCGGTTTTATTTTCGAGCCGACAATACGACGCCGCGTGCGGCACTAGAAACTTTTGAAACACGATCTGCCTACGACAATCTCTTATGCTTTCAGTGTGATGTGGCTTTTCCGCATTTTGTCTGAAAGCAATAAACAATGATCGTATATTGCAATCTGTGGAGCGCAGCGTAAACGAAAACGTTGCTAACTTTTCAATCTAAAACCAACTACCGTACTTTTCCGTACAAAGCGACATGCCGCTTTATTTGAAAATGCACTTTTGGAAAAAAATTATCGAAATAAAACGACATGCCGAATAGAGGGAACCTCGTATAGTTGTCTTTGAATAGAAAACGCAGGAAACGCAGAAAAATGCTGCAGCACTGCCCACGAATGCAAAAACACATATCTTGAGATATGTGGTTTTTGCATTCGCGGGCAGTGCTGTTTATTCACGCGCAAAGTCAAACACTGCGGCAAGCCTTTTAACTTGCTTACACAAGCGGCGTCACTGCACTGCTGAAGTGCTCTTTCACAACTTTTCATGTACACAGAAAAAAAACCACTAAAATTGTGAAAGTTTTTCTCAAATACAGCGACAGGCCAAATAGAGCGACATGTAGCTTTATTTGGGTGTCGCTTTATACGGAAAATTACGGTGTGACATACTCGTAAGCTAACTTCGCAGTGTTTCAAACTTTTCCACAGAACAGGTTCCAGGACGTTTTTCACGCGAAAAAATTCAGTTTCCAAAATATCAACAGACTCGATAATTGAAGAAGCGGTTTTGCAGCGTTATAGCCGAAGTGTACCTTGTATGAAAACTGTTGTGCATAGCATGTTCCAGTAGAATATCCTCCAAAGGGCAAAAAAGGGCAAAAACGAAGTAGTGCCGTGCGGTTCTATAGATAGAAAGTATGGTAGGCCACTAGATTGCAAATTCATAAGATCCCTCACGGCCGCGAAGCAGAGTCTTTCTGCCCCTGATGAAGCATTGTTCCGCTAAAAACACTAAAGCACAAAGAGCGAGTCCGACAGCGAGAAAAAATAGCGTCCCGCTGATGTCGTCCACTGAAAGGCTATCACCTTCCTGCTTGGCCAACGTTGAACCAATTTGATTTCCGTCTTCCCCACCCGTCAGCCGATACGTTCCTTTGATCATCTCCAACACGGGCCGGCTTGTGAGAATCGCCCGGTTCAGCTCCTC
>JAQGBB010000533.1:0-18393 GCA_034691745.1 Prismatolaimus dolichurus
GATGTTAGATAACTTTTGTTCACCTTCATTTTTGTTATAGAGGCAAAAATATTGATTACATAGATACCGTAGCCCAAGTTACTCAAAATCTAGCAGCCAATTGACCCACACACGCAAGCTCCGCCCTTCGTGGTGAGCGATGTTAACCGAACTATTCGTTGTTGAACAGGGATATATATATAGAATAAATGACTAGCGTTGTATACCCGTGTGCTCAAAAAACAGACCAAGCAAATGTCGCGCATAAACACATCTACTAAAACGGTGAAAATGTCTAGGGAAATAAACCTCGCAGGCAGTCCATAAATGACGTAGTGTCAGAAAGTGAGAGGACTGGCGCATATCAGTTCATAAATGAAACATTTTTTTCTGACGCCATTTGTGAACCAAATGCACGTATCTCAGCAAAGCCATAAATGACGTCACAGCAAATCCTTCAAATTCTAAAATTGATCAGTAATGACGTCTCGCCCCTGACGACATAAACTTGCACATTGAATTAATATGATGTGCCGTCATTTATGCCCGCTGTTCAGGGACGTGCATTTGTGAACGTTTCAGTAGATTCCACGAATGGCGTCAAAAAATGTTTCATTTTACAAACCCTTGTTGTGCGCGTGCTCCTGAATAGAAATTGGCTTGCAGGTTCTCTTCACTTTCTGACATTACGTCATTTATGGACTGTCTGCGAGGTCTATTGCCCGAAACTTTTTCACCTTTTCTAGTAGACGTGCTTGTGCGCGACATCTGCCTGGTCTGTTTTACGAGCACACGGGTATACTAAGCTAGTCATCCCCGATATTGATGTATCTCTGTATCTCTGATGTTGAAACGATGACGTTGAAAAATTAATTACAGCATTTGAGGCTGTCGACAGCAAATCCGTTTTAGTGAAAAGCATTTCAGAAGAAAAATATTTGGTGCGATTGTGTTACGAAACTTTTTGTAATTTCATGTACACCACTTCGAAGCGTTGAAGCAGTCAGAGTTAAAAAACCCTACAGTTTTAAGTAGATTTTTATTCATTTTCGGCTTTTTCTCCACGCGTTTGAGTGGCCAGTGATGGAACTTTTTCTTATGCATGACCGGTTTGACGCGCGAAACTAATCAACAAAAAACTCTGCAGTACCAGGCTAACGTACTGCGCGCAGCAGAGCGGTACTACCTAACGCACAACGTACCGTAGCGCAGCATCCAGCTAGCGTACGCCGTACCTTACAGCAGTACCCAGCTAACGTACGCCATGTTGTACAGCCGTAACCCGCTACCGCTTGATTATAGAAATTTTTTCAATAAAATAGGGAAATCTATAATTTTCAGTAAAATTGACGTCACCTAGTTTTTATACAACATTACGCTCACTCCCGAATCACGCGAAATTACTGTTTTCGCTTGTCCTTAAAACGATAGAGCTACTTAGTAGAAGCTCTTACGTTTCCCGATGGGCTGTAGTAGTAGTCCAGATTAGGCACAACAGCTTAGTGAGCTGTGCCTCGCATCTTTGCAGGAGTACTGCTTACCGTACATAAACGAGTTTTACTTTCTGATACGACAGTAAAGTAACGTTTCTCTCATCTCGATAGCGTTCTCGGCAAACTGAAACAGCATAATTTACAAATATAATTTTCAAAGAGAGCTGAGCTTTTCAGTGCATTTACTCACAAAAAAACGGTTTACAAACTTGTGCCGAAAAATTTGAAAAAATGAATAAGCTTCCATCCCCTACAACGGTCAAACAGCCACAACGTATTTTAGAACTTTTTTAGTACTAACTAAATTCATTTCACAGTATGCTAGTCACGCTTAACCAGTTGTACATTTTTACGCAAAAATGTAACCTTGACACGGTCACCAGAGTTTCAGACTACTTTCGAAGGACTCAAGCAAAAATTAACTACCAGTCCTTGTCTGAAATTCTCTGCATTCTTGAAAAGCTTTGTTTTTTATACTTCTGAAGCTTCTTACGGCGCAGTCGCCGGAATACTTGCCCAAGAGCATGGAGACGGGATACACCCTGTTGCGTTTGCGGCAGTCGTTGCAAAAACCTCAGCGAAATTGGACAGTTACTGAAATCGAAGCTTATGCCAAACCGCTGCTAGCTCATTAAACACGACGGTTTCTTGTCTCAAGCTAACGAATTGAACAGCGTACTGCTAGTCACTCTCATTACAAGATCTTTACGTGCCTCCTTATTTTTCCTCTGTCGATGTACTTTTTAAGCCGCAGACAGAGCGTTTTGATTGCCGATTTTTTTCACATTGTCGAGGTATTTGAAGGTTCTTAGCATATGTTCATGTCTGCAGCCGAGACTTTGTAGACGTTCCGACTCCAGCTAGGTCAGCTGCGGCTTTTAGACGCAGTTCGTTCCGTCATTTATTATTCATCACTTCTATCACTTTTACGCAACATCATTGCTCGCCGACAGACACACTACACTAGATAAGTGGATGAAAAAGAGATATATAGATTGAGTGATGATACGCCGCCGCTACAGTACACTGTGTTCCGTAATAAGCTACTGCGCCAAACAAACATAAAAGCAAAAAATCTATAACGATATCATATCGAGTGTCCGGATAGAGTGTTTGACAGGCGTGAAAGACCTCACTAAGCTAATCACTCTGAACACGATACTCCATCAGGAAGCTAGGCTTGCGCTCAAGTTCCACGTTTTTCTCGTCACGTTTGGCAAACTCATAATCAACCACAAAGACGGCCGCTCTGCCGCGCGTGCCGCAGCTGCAGCTTGAATCGCGCCGTTAAGTAAACGCCAACAAACGGCGTTTGCTGGTTGTGCTGTAGTAGGTGCTGTAGCGCCTGAGATGATCCGTGGCGTGACCGCTGCAAACGGCATAGCAATGAAAACTTTTTTTTTGTAACCGTGCGACCAGGTTTTGCAGGCACTTCAGCGCTGGCGCATACACCAACTCAAAGTTAAAGTCGAAAAACCTTGAAGTTGCAGATCGACGCGATTCTTTGGAAAACAATCTTGAGCGTTTGTTTTCAACAAACCCATGTTCTCCCGATTTAGCGGGCGCATTCCAAGCTGCACTTTCACCGTCGGGTCCGCGCAATCTTTAGAATTTTCCTGTTGCCGACCGTAACTGTCTCGTCAAAGTAGACCTTGAAAGCAAGATCGGCAACGTAGTTGAAGAAGTTCTCATACAGCGAGTTCTTTCGTGACATGACCGACGTTTCTTGAAAGCGCTTGGAAGCGTTCAGATGTGCAAGCTTCGCTCGCTCCAGCGCAGCTGCGACCGTGCCGGTCACAAACGATGGAATGGACAGCGGCGCCATCGCTGCTGTCGTAGGAGATTCGCGCCGGCCTGAGCTACGACTCCGCTCACGATCGTCGTGATCACCACCGCCATCAAGCGCGTCTAGCCGGCCGACTATGCTGCGCTGCGTGTTGATGATCTGTCGAAAGAGATCGCTGACGCCGGTGTGCTCTTTGAGTCGCTATGTCTTTATTCGGACGAGTGTGGCTTGCACAGGGCGTGATTCTGCCGCCCATGCATTGCAGACGTTGTTCAGCTTCGTGAATGTGCTTCGATAGACCGCCGCGATGTTTGCTGAGCCGACGGCGTTTTTTCTAGCAGCATCGCTCGAACTCGAGGCGAAGGCAGCGTCGTAAACTTGCAAGGTTGTTTCCGTCGGCTGGTCTACCACCCTGCCGGCAGTCTTGCTTTTTGTACGTTTTAGAAAAAAGAAAGGCCTAGTCAGAAATCGTATCACAAAAGTAATCAATTTTGTTTTGACAAAAAGTTGATGAATTGCTTCTTCAAAAATTAAAAAAAAAAACTGCCAAAATCGATTATTAGAATAGCGGTTTCAAAAACAAAGAGCAATATTTTATTTCAGAATATTTTCAGAAGTCATAAACACAAACTTACTGGTGGGCACGGAGCCAACTTTAGGTCGAAAACCACGCGCTTATATTCTTTTTTTCGACTTCGTCGCGATGACTGTACCGACAAGAAGTTCCGCTTGATCTCACAGACTGGCGACATTCTTTGCGGTATACCAATCTTTGGATCCCGTGTCTACGCCGTTATCATTAATTCAACGTACGTAAACACAACCGTCGACAACGTCAGACATTGGGGGTTACGAGTGCGCCACATTAGAACGAAATCGACATTGACGCACAAAAAAAAGAAAACGCTCACCTTCACTCTATGCCCGCAATTTTTTAATTGCTAATCCGCCTTTTGTGCAACACGCCAGAACAAACGATGCGAGTTTGCTGCACACCGCATACGGTTGGCCGGTCGGTCGGTTACGTCTTCTCTCCGTCTCGTTCGTCAGACCGTTCCCTCACGCCCCAGGTTCAGCAGCTGCAGCTGCAAAAACTATTTCTTAATTTACGCTCGTACAGCTGTTTACACAAGCATCAAAGTCACTCGTCTGAAAGAGGACGGTCAGACCGTCTCGTTTCATTTCGCGTCGTCGCTAACCGTAAAAAATCATTTTATATTCTTGAAAATGAACGGCGAATTTTTTTCGCCTACTTGATGACCTAAATAGGCTAATATTCGCCAAGGTGCAATACTGCGCATCGCATCACTTGTGCGTGAAGGCGAAGAAGATCAGCGATACTCTCAAGGGGCGTGGAGTCAACGTGTCGAGAAAGCAAGTCAAGCGCTTCGTTGATCAGTACATGAAAAACGGAAACCTCTACGCCGCCGGAAACGTTGGCGCAAAGCCACTAGTTACACTAGAGGTTCGCGCTTTCATCGACGATCTCATATTTGAGAATGTGCGCTTGTCAACGAATGATCTTTGCGCAAAAGTTCTCGAAACCTACGACGTCATTGTCAGTCAGTCCACTATGACTCCGTCTTTTACAGCATCGGCTGGGAGTGTGATCCAACGAAATATGTTTCATTCATACGACCAGAAAATCGTGAGAAAAGATTTCAATTTGCGCTCGACTTAGACGCTCGGCTTGCTGCAAGCGAGACGGCTGGCGGACGCGAATTCTTTCACACTAAGTTTTTCGTCAACAAAACACACAGATTTTGCTTTACCCGGACGGTTCCCATTTGTGGCGTAAACCATGCCATTGCGTCGCGAAGACAAGCCAGTGAAGAACTCGATCGGCCTACAGGCATTCGCTGGTATCTTCGCGTTGGGTTCTACGCATCTCGGCCTGTTCGACGAGAATTAGACTAGTAACTGCTATTCCTTCGTGCTAATGCTAAATCATGCCTGCTGCCATGGTCGACCGCTTCTATCCCGACGATAATTGGCAACTAATGCAAAACTCGGCCGCTTCGCATTATGGCCAGGAAGCACGAGAACTCTACGAGCTCTATAACATGAACTGTGGCGAACGCCAGCTGAGTCTGCAGATAGGATGAACAAATAGCTCACGCCAAACTTCACTGATAGTAGCTCTTGCTTATAGGACACTGTTTTTCGTATTTTGTATCTAAATCCGTAGAAGAAAATTTTGTCAGTTATGAAGTTGTTCGTTCGAACCACCCATCTACAGTCAAACGTTTTTGAACTTAAGGCTCGCTGTCGAACGTTTTGGGATACGCTTGATACCACAACTAGCATAACTTACATCGAGCCCTCTAACGCGTCCTTTCGGCGATCATCGCCGCCAAAGGAGGCTACAGTGACCACTAGTGTGGTCAATTAATTCTTGATCGCGACTCTCGATTCGAAGACTCGATACGATATCATCATAAACTTTCTGTCTTCACGTGTTTTAGGCGCACTAGCTTATTGCGGAACACAGTGTACTGTAGCGGCGGCGTATCATCACTCAATCTATACATCTCTCTCCCATCCACTCATCTAGTGTAGTGTGTCTCTCGGCGAGCAACGATGTTGCGTAAAAAATTATGAAGGCGATGAATGACAAATGACGCAACGAATTGCAAATTTAAAAGTAAGAGTGCTAGCTGACTTAGAGTCGGAACGTTTATAAAATCTCGGCTGCACACATAAACATATGCCAAAAACGTTCAAATTTTTTGACAATCTGAAAAAAATCGGCAACCAAAACGGTCTGTCTGCCGGCTTAAAAAGTATGCCGACAGCGGAAAATAGAAAAGCACGTAAAGATCTCGTTCGCTAATGAGAGTGACTAGCAGTACACTGTTCAGTACGTTAGCTTAACAAAAACTTTGCAAATTGCAACGACAATACGACGTATTAACGTTATTACTGTTCGTTCGTCTCGAATTGCACAATGCGATGCCGCCGTTCGATAGCACAGCCTGACCTCGGCTCGCCCACTCGCTCTAGTTAATAGTACAATGCATCTGCTCTGCGCCCGTCCGCATCCCGCTCGCCATCCGTGCGAGGAGAATTTTTCTGGACTGGACTGTATAGCAACATTACATTGCCTATGCAAATTATTTTTAAGCGTCGTCATTTCAACGTAGCAGCAGGACAGCAAGTATTGGCCGCCATCAGTAGGCCTATAAGGGAGTTTCAGTTCTCTTCTAATGCATACAATGTGTTGATCACATTCACACTTATCATCATATAACTAACGCGAAAATTTCAGCTATCCGAACTCTCAGCGTTTTGATTGGTTGGCGGGCTGGGCCACGCAAGGGCGCCATTTGTTATGACAATGTAGAGGCAATAATCGTACTACTAAAGGGAGACTGCCCGGATACGGAACGACAGGGATCGGTTGTGTATACCGAACATTGCACTCACCGCTTGCTTCACATGCAGCGCGGGCCCGTTCAGGTTTGGTCGAAAGAGTTTCATTCAGTGGAAGCGTTTTCTCCGCGTGGGTCAGCCCATCATATACACGCAGCGGCACTGATATATACGCGATATATGTAGAAATTTCGGAGTGAGCAACGTTTAATTCCACCTGATATATGGGCGACATTGCAAAATCTATACTCTTATCGGAACAAGTTTTTTTCCTGGCCAGCCTCTGAACGTTTTGATTGGCTGCGCGAGCGCAGAGCGCCCTCTCGCGCGCCAACAACGAGGCAAGAACAAACGCACTTTTTTTCGAATCAACAGGGTTCTTTTCGGGCAAAGAGGTCCAAAATTCTTATCCAGAGCCCTCTCCGTTTCGGTCAGTGGATATAGACGCACGTCAGAAAAAGATAGCCAAAACCGTCGGCGTTCGAACAGCGGTCGAGTTAAGAGATGCAGCAAAGCGAAGCCTGGCGACTGTTTACATGCTAGCCACATTTTTCTCATTTTGCCCGTCGACCAAACAGGGAAAAGGGGAAACGGGGAAAGGGTAGAAGGGGAAAACTGGTGAAGGGGCAGAAAGGGGAAACAGGGGAAGAAGGAAACTGGGGAATGAGGAAGAGGGAAACGGGGGAAAGTGGAGAAGGGAACGGGGAGATGGGAGAAAAGGGTAAATCCGGGAAACGGGGTAGCAGTGGGAAAAGCGAAACGGAGGGAAAGTGGAGGAAAGGAAGGAAAAGGGGAGGAAAGGAAGGAAAAGGGGAAAGTTGAAAAACGGGGGAAAGAGTAAAAATGGGGGAAAAGGGGAACGAAAAATTGGGGAAAGATGAGAAAAGAGATAGGATAAAGGGGGAAAAGGAAAACTGACATTTTTGACTTTTTACGGTGAAATATGTTCTAAATTTTGACTCTTTTACTTTTTGACTCTAAACTTTTTTGCAAGCAACCAGAAAGAACGTATGTTTTATTTGCTTTGGATGCGATCAGGAAACTTGGCAATGCATTATGAGATCAAAAATGTAATGAGTAACGGGGCGCGTGAGCGCCCCGCTGTCGGTCTAGTATTAGACTTAGGCTTGACATGTAGTGTTTATGTGTCGGTTATTTTTATAATACTAGTCTACATGATGTATAAATTTTGGCCATTACTACCAAACGTTGCTATGTACGTAACGGAACGCCATCTTGAACTAGAGATTACCAGCCAAAAAGCAACATCGGTGATTCTGTACCGGAGTTGCTCTGGAGGCCTCGGCTGGAAGATTGAGGTCTTGCCGTGGTTTTTCCGTCTAAGAATCTCGCAGTTGCAGTATTCTAGTGTGTGACTTGTGAGTGATATATTCTTGTGTTGTTTTAACCGTCGGCATGCGGAGGTATTGAATGTGCCGAATGATAAAACACTGTTTATCTGTTCGATGTACAATACATACACAATGTGTTTGCTTTGTCGCTTGTCGTGCGGACGCACTCGATGTTGCAGTGAATGCACTTTTGCATTGTGTAGGCAGCCACGGTAGCGGTCGAGCAATGAGCACTCCGTCGGTGCCGGCCGTTCGAGCGCGCGAATCGCTTTTTGATCGTCGACTTAGTTTCTTTTTCGTTGTAGACTTAGTCATTTCTGTATGCACTGTAGATATGCTCCTGCTGGAGAATTCGTTCCGGCCGTTGTCGAGATATGTTTGTTGTATGTGCCTGCGCTTGTGTTTTGACATTTTTTGCTAAGCACTTTCGTCAGCGTCATTTTACCACGATCAGCTACTCTCGCCGATACACTGGACCACTTGAGCCTAGTCTGTTTGTGCGTATCGTTGCATCTCCGCCGTTGGTGTCTTCCTGTCTGGACCGTTCCTCAGCTTGACAATTCAAAGTGGACCGTTTTATCGCTTCGTTTCCCGTGCGCTCTGTTTAGTGTGAACGTTCTCAAGTAGAGTCCGTGGTTCAGCAGAATGGCAGGAGTACGAGACCCCGAGCACGCGATAAAAACGAATTTCAATGATTTCGATATTTATGCATTTTGGCGTTCGCGGGAAATTGGAATTAGATCTGCGGACATGTCAAAACCTGGAACGTCGAGCGGTCAGCAGCAGACGATGGACATGGACGAATTCGTGAAGGAGTGCAAGCAGAATCCATTTCGACGTTCAGTCAATCGACCGTTTTCGCGACAAATTCCCGAACAGCTCACCGAACATCAGATCAACTTGGGCAACTCGAACAAGGTGTTCGCATCGAGATGGTTGCCCAATAACAAGATTGTCATGGGCACAAAGTGCAATCAGGTCGGTAGGCCGTTGGCGATGGTTGCATGTGTTTAGGCGATTTGTTGTGTACATACTGGATGTGTTCAGATAATTTTATACGACGAGCGCAAACGGTCAACGCAGCGAATACCGGCGCTAGAAGGACCGTTACGGGATAACATGTCGGAAGTGGAGGCCTCGTGCCCGTACGGCATTCACGCAATCGACGTTAATCCTTCGGGAACACTTTTGGCTACGGTATGTTGTAGTGTGAAGACGAGTCGTACAGTTACTTTACTCTTGTGCTTATTTCATTCTCCCGACAGCGTACGCGATTCGCAACTCATCTCTTTACATTGTTTATAAACAGAAAGCTGATCGGAAAAGCCTTTTTGAAATTGCAGGGTGCGTTGAATCCGAACGACATTGCTATCTACAAACTGCCGAGCTTCGAGCCTGTCACTGTCGGGCAGGTAGGCGCTCGCCTCTGACTCGGTCAGCTGTAACACTTACCGCTGCTTGTCATTAAGGGTGCGCACAATCAGTGGCTCTTCGATCTGACCTGGCTGGACGACGAGTTTCTCGTGTCAGGTGTTTAAACGGTCATTGTGCTGCTTTTCGTTTTAATCGAGTGGAGATGTTGTCTGACTGAACAGGTTCTCGGGATAGCGTCATTGCACTGTGGCAATTTCGGCTCAATCCGGTTGATTACATCGACTGCAATCACGTTTCTTGGGTGAAACGGCCGAGCGCGGTCTCATACCCGGTAACGACGTGCGTCAGGAGCATCGATACGCGCTCGGAGCATCTCGACAAGATTCGCGCTCTCTCCTACAACTACAAGTTCAAGGTGCGCTTTCTGATAGCACAAACGTGTCTCGCAGGTATATAGGCCGTGTTATGTTACGTGCTGATTGTGCGTCAGGTTCTTTCGTCTGTCTCTCTCGACTCAACTCTCCTCATGCTCGACATGCGAACGCTCAGTCAAGTAAGCTGGATGAGGCGTCTCATTCGATTCGAGGAGAAGCCTATATTATCGCTCGTTTGATGTTAGGTCCGATTGGTCAAGCTTAACCAGTCTCAGTTTGGCGAGTGTGTCTGCCTCTGTCATAACGAGGATGAGAGTGTACGTGTGCATTGGTCGCTTTGCTGCTTGCATAGCGACAAAAGGTTCTCGTTGTGCAGCTGCTCACACTTGGCTCAAAGTCTCGTTTCACTCTCTTCGACTCTCGGAGCTACGAGTATGACGAGCACAGTAGTGTGATATCGCTTCCGCCAAATAAAGCAGCGCGTGCGCTAGCCGGCTCTGGCAGCCGGGCCTTCCGTAAGCGCTCCCCTCGCTGCGCGCAGTCCACTCATCAATTGCGTTTCCCTTTCTTATCGACTTTCTAGTTCCTCTCGGCGCGATGCCGCCGAGTGTACGCTCGTTGAGCTGGTGTGGACCGCTGTTGACGATCGGCACTGGCAGCGGTGAGATACTCTTTTGGGTGAGTAGCATCGCCTGGTGCGCTCTACGTATTGTAGACTGGTACAGAGCGCTTTTTAATTCACTTTTGCAGGATATTCGTAACAGACGCTATCTCGAGTGCAGCGGTGGTTGTGGCAGTCACGGAGTGCTCGTTGCTGGACAGGGCTGGCATGTACGTTTATCGAGCGTACCTCTCTCTATTTTACATTTTCTGCTCTGCGTCCAACACATTGTATGTGGATGTCGATGCGATCACCTTCACGTCATTAACTATCGTATTTGACAGCAACGGAAAAGCGTACAGGATTGTATACGTACTGTACGTTTTTGTCTTTAGCTTCGCGACGAAGACTATCAGGAGATGTTCGACGAGTCGAACGAGCGCTGCTTGAACGCCATCTACACGCACTGCTACGATGCGTCCGGCTGCCGCCTGTTCGCCGCTGGCGGGCCGCTCACCGCAGCCGTCCATGGCAACTACGCGGCAATCTGGGAGTAGCCAGCGAGCGGCCAGGCGATCGTCCACTCCTCCATTTAAAACACTGGCTTTAAACAAACAGAGACAGTTTTGTGTCGTGCATAGTGTGCGTCTGTAGCCTGAATAAGAGATAACGCAGACGGGTCTACTACGTCCAGTGTGTGTGATGATATTGCTGGCCTTTGGCCGCAAAGCATGTTCGCTCTTTCTGCTCGTCGACGGCCACCACTGTGACTTTCTACTCTGTATGCTCTAGTGCTTGTTACATGTTCCCACTTTGGTCGGTTGCCGTTTTGCTTTTTTCCGTCTCTGAACTCAAGTGTGTGTTTTTGCGCATGTTGCCGCACAAGTGAGTGCATTGTGAGAATTTTAGACTAAATACGGCGTGTCTGTGTGCCCAAATCGGATCAGGATGCGCGTTTCTGGTCAGATTTGCGATGCGTCAATTGATGAAATAACATTGTTGTACATGACTGGTTGCTTAGAATATTTTATCCGCACTCTGTATATTGTACATGTCGGTGCATCAACTTTGTCTGCTTCTGTTCGTCTATGTTATTGCTTGCATGAGTAAAATTTGATTTTGCCCATTCTGCATTGGAGCAAAGTTGTGCATTTAGCGTCTAGGTAGAAATCGGGAGGAAACAGCTGAGTAAACGCGCTTGAAAGCGAACAAGAAGATTTTGCAACTTCTGTTGCCTTTCAACACTTGTAACGAGTTCTAGTGCAGGCTTCGCCAATTGCAACGAAGCCTTCGATGCGTCGACGATTCTCAACGAGTTCTCTCGATTGTAAAAGGAGAGCAACGAGCTGCATCAGGCTTTGCTTCTCGTTATCGTCGCCGCAGCCCAGAAACGAGTGTCCGCCGTATCAACGAGTTTTGAAGACCTGTCTCTTTCCCACTAGAGGGTCGCGTTTTCACCTATTACGACCGCAATCACATGTGCACAACTTGCTGTTTCATTGCCGTCAGTGACTGTTGTGCGCAAGTGTTGTGTTTGTGGCCGAAGCAATAAACAAACACTCGATGAGTCAATGTATTCGAAACGCTCTCCAAGGAAGAAACTTGACATTCGACGCGATACAACAATGCTTGCGTAAAATTATATACACGCTAGAATCGCAGCAGAAGGCAGTGGTCTCTTGCCAGAAACGGCGTGCCAGCGAGAATCCAGATTCATTACTCCTCCCCCTGACGTAGACGAAAGCGACGGATTATAGGGCAGCTGGGTAGGTAGAGTACGTACGTATGTATGTGTACACATAAACACATCTCTATGTCCCTCGGCCTCTCTCTCGATCTGCAGAGTCACCGGCACGACGCATTTGTAGAGGCACAAGCTAGAAGCCTATTGCAGGTGAAATACTAGCGCGAGATTAGATATACTTCGTCAAAGTAATACGAAAAGAGATTGCTAGCTAGACAGGCACAGCAATTTGTATCGTGCACACAAACAGAAGCCTGCTCTCGCTCGATCCTCGGCGCTGGAACGATTCGCTAACTCCGGAAGGAAGAATCGGTTGACACTCACTCGCAGATGAAGATCTTCTTGAACGTACGTCGTAGTTTACAGTCAGTAGCTTATAGTTTTAATACTCCCGCGATTCGAGGACGAAAACCTGCAAAAGAAGACAACCAACGTTCATGGCTCACTTGGCCGAGTTGGCCAGAAACGCGTACGTTCGGAGCGGCACTCTTGCCGGTGACGACCGACGAGCGATGCTTCGCACGGATCAGATGCAGTGAGCTCTCCGCCTGGTCGGCGCGCGCCTCGGAGTCCTCGAGGTCTCGTTGATAGCGACGCACGCGCGTCAGATTACTCATCGTTACACTCTCCTACACGACGACGTCACCTCATAAGTCGACAGACACACTATCATGGACAGGTCAAAAGTACCGCTTCGGTCAACTGCTTCTTGTAGATGTTCAGCTTCTCGTTGAGATGGTGGACGGTGTCCTCGGCGATCGCGAAGTTCTTATGTTCCTCGTCGACCTGCATCTGTGCCTGCTTGATGCGTATGTCCTTGTTGCGGAGCGCACTCTGCGTCTCCTTGTGACGTCGACCCTCCTCATCGAGCGCGGTCTCCAGATCGCGAATCTTCAAGCAGCAACGTCCCTTTCTTTACATGCACGCATTCTCGACCTCAAAGCGCCTCACTCGAGTCTCCAGTTTTGAGATGACTCGCTTTCCGCCCAACAACGCGGCCGCTTCGGCCTCCTGGATCTGCACTTGCAGCTGCTTCACTTGCTCCTCGAGTGCACGGCGCATCGCATCGATCTTCATCGCATGGTCTTGCTCTTCGCGAAGCTGCTCAAGTGCACGCGTCGCGTCCGCCTGCGCCTTATTCGCACGATCGTCGGCAGCGCGAAGCTCACGAAGTGCGTCGTCGAGGTCCGCTTGCGTAGTGCCGAGCTCTGTCAAAAGGTACGTACACTCGTCATGTGCCCTTCTTGAGTGGAAACATGGAATGCTCGAACTTTACCCGATTCCAGTTTCGACTTGATGCTCGTGAGATTGGTGTTGATCGACTGCAAATCGGCGATTCTCGATTGCGCTTCGTCGAGCTCCGCTTCGGCCTGCTTGCGGGCGCGAATGGCGCTATCGAGTGCCGTCTTGCACTCCTCGAGCTCGGTGCTCATCGCCGCGATTCTACGCTGCGCCACTGCGTACTGGTCGAGAGCGCCCTGGAGCTGGCGCTGTGCGTCCTCGTAGCTCGATTGCAACACCTATAGAGTCGCGAAGCTTGCGCACGGGCTACTCGAATGGATCCTACGTACCTTTATCTGCTCCGACTGTTTCTTGATGGTCTTCTGCGCCTCGATGTTGGCGCGATTGAGATTGTCGACAGCCATCTCGAGTTCGGCGATTTCCGCCTGGTACTTCTTCTTCAGGCGCGCGATCTCCGCCTTCATGCGCGCCTCAGCGTCAGCCAACGCCGCCGAGAGACGCTCGATTTCGAACTGCATGCTCTTGCGGAGTGACTCCATCTCCTCCTCTTTCTCGCGCAGGCGACGATCCATTTCGGCGCGAACCGATTGAAGTTCGGCGAGTGCTCGCTGCGCCCGTCCCTCCGCGTCGCGTCGCGCCGCTTCGGCTTCCTTGAGCGCAACCTGGATCTCGCGAATTTCGCCCGCGAGACGTGCGTTCTCGAGGTCGAGCTCGTGAAGTTTGCGCGTTGCATCGGCGAGTGCCTCCTTGCCTTCGTGCAGGTCATCTGAAGAAGCGACCACTGGTCAGCTGCTATCTCTCCCTTTCTCGACCCTCACGTGCCTTGCAGCTTCTTGTTCTCGCGCGCCAACGCCTCCTTCTGTTCGACGGCCTTCTCGTAGAGGACCTTCATCTTTTGCAACTCCGCGAGTGCCGCCTTCGCCTCACGCTGCGCAACTTCGACTTCGTTCGAGAGCTCGTCGATGCGAGCCTTCAACTCTCCGATCATACGCTCGAGTTGCTCCTTCGCACGCTCCAGAATCGCGATTTGATTTTGTGCCTACAAAACGCAGCTTCCGCTTAGTACTCTTCCATTGTTATGCCTACCGACTTCTCTGCCAGGTTCGTCGCACCTTTTCCAAGTCGATGATCAGAACTTCGACTTCACTCTGGAGACGGCTCTTGGCCTTCTCGAGCTGGGCGATCTTCTGCAACATGATCTCGATTTGCTCTTCATACTCTGCTTGCTTCTGCATCATCTTCTTGCTGGAACGCACCAATCGACTGTCCGTCAAACTCTACTACAACCTTAGACTTGGCGTGATCGTCGTACCGCAAGTCTTCGACTTCCTCGTGATGCAAGACGACCTCCGTGTCGTACTTGTTCTTCCAGGTCGCGATTTCGGTGTTAGCCAACGAAAGCTTATGCTCGGCTTCGTTTCGGCACGCCGCCTCCTCGTCGAGCGCAGCGCGAACGGCGTCCAGTTCGAGCTGTACCTGATGAAGTTGGGCTTGAAGCTGCGAACGCTCCTGAGAAGAGAAAGAGAGCCAATGTAAAAGCTCAAACGGCTGCTCTATCACTGAGTATACTCGTTCGGCATCCTCGAGACGTCGGCGCGCTTCGTCGAGCTGCTGCGCAAGCTGATTCTTCACGTGCGAAAGATTGTCCAACTGTATCTTCACGTCGTGGAGCTCCTTGAGGAACTCGCTGTTCTCCTGCTGGAGTCGCTGACGCTGCTGCGACAGATCGGTGACGACCTTGTTCAGTTCGTCCACTTTAGCGCTTCCTTCGCGAACCAACCCTTCGTACTTCTCCGCCGCTTTCTCGGCCGCATGCTAAAGCCGTGTGTACACGTCTCTGTCTTCGAATGTACAATCATCCCTCATGGGCCGGCCGCCCACATACGACGGAGGTAATTTATTGAAAAGACGACTTTTTCAATCTGATCCCTCCCCTATGAAGAGTAGAGCTATCTTTGCACCTGGTGGCACTGTCAGTCCAACCGGACTCACGTCTGTCCTACGCGACGTCATATATGACGTCCCCATCCGTACCTCCTTCTCAGATATTGCATCCTGCCTGGAGCGCGCAGGCTGTTGCAGTGTGTTTTCCCACTCTCCCCCTTTCCCCCTCCAAAAATCAAAACTTAGCTGAGGTCCAGACTATCCTACTACACTATGTTCCAAGCTGTTGCAGAATGTTCCAAACTGTTCGCACGGTGTTCCAGAACATTTAGTAAAACTGCCTGAACGTTTTTTTTTGTTTTGTTTTGGCAGGATGCACTTCAGCACTTGTTATGGGATCGATCATTTTTAAGTATGCATCTAAATTGACCGTAAGTCGGGTGTGCAATCCATTAGGCTGACCTTTTCCTTCTGAACCTGGTCGATCGTAGCCGTCAGCTCGATAACTTCGTGCTGAAGGCGTTGTCGTTCGCGGTCGATTCTGGAATGAGAAAACGAGACACATCACACGTTGATATATTTCTTGCGGTTTGCTGATCGATTGGAAGACGAAGTGAATACTCACTTGCTGTTCTTCTTGTGCAGAGACTCAACTTGCTCCTGATAGTCCAACAGCGAGTCCGAGTGCTTCTTTCGGAGTTGATTGATCGCGTCCTCGCTCTCGACCTGCGAGTCTTCGAGAAGCTTGCGCAACTTCTGCAGCTCGCCCTCACGTTTCCGATTCGCTTCGATCTTCAAGTGATCAAAAAGAGACCAAAGAGTGAAGGCAATGCAATAACATCGCAAGCATTGTGCCCACCTGTGCATCCGTCGTTCCTTCGGCGTCTTCAAGCCTGTCCGTCATGCTAATAAGTTGTACGCCTAGGTCAGCCCTTTCGCGTTCAATCTGAAACAGTTCTGGCTCAGTTCGCATCGGCTTCAAGACCTGCGAAGCAGCTATAAATACCCTATTGCGCAGTTCTCGTTCGGCTTCCAGGTCATCTTGGAGCAGTCTGATTTTATCCTGGACGTCAGAAAAGATAATCGGTCATGGTGTTCTGTATGCGGTCAGTTGTCGTACCTCGATTCTCGTCAGACTGCCGAGATCGGAGATGGTCATCGCCGACATCTGCATCGTCGGGGGCATATCGTAGCCGAAGCCGCCGCCTCCAAAGGCGCTCATCGACGGCTGCTTCATCACCGACGATGAGTGGCCTCGCGAGACGACAGCCGAACTCGAACTCCGATAGAGCGACATTTTCGGCCCGACACGCGCTGGAGGAAGAAGACTGAGAGGAAAGGCAAGCTCTTCGAGAAGAACAACGACTCTTTCTCTTGCTCGCTCTCGCGTAGCCGCTGCCGATCTTCTTCGTCGACGGCGCCTTCCTGCAAAGGTTTTGCGCTCTTCCGCAGGCAACAAGCGCGCTAGTTCGCCTCCAAGTTATTTTATCTCTCTCTCCGCTCCGACCGACCGACCAACCGACTGCGATGATGATGATTATTTGCTGCTTTGTTTCACTCTTTCTCTCGCGCGAACGATGAGCTGGAGCTGCGCAAGCTTCCGACCGAGCGAGCGATGTACCTTCGGGCATCAACGTGCCGCCTGTTGAGCTCTTTTACGCCTCTTTTTCCTTCACGTTTCTTAGTATTTTTAGCTGAAAAATCGCGTACTTTGAATGCTTGCATTGAGCGCTAGAAAGCCGCTGCCGATCGCAACAACAGCAGCAATGTGTAGCAGAAGCAGCAGCGGCGCAGAAGCTTCGTCGAGGCATTCTCGACGTGCTGCACGATGACGTCAGGCTAGTGCGCTTGCAGTTGGTTTCACAGCCGTACGAGGTGTTAGCCTGCAGAAGTGTTAGCTCCGCTGCTGGAGTGTTTCGTTTGATTGATTTGTTGAGTGCTCGCAGGATAAGCGCATTACCTCTTGCTTCGAGCGAGTGGTCAAGCAAATTATGCGGTTTGTTGCTGACATTAATGGAGAGCGGCCTGCTCGAGCGATAAACGATGCGGCTAGTTTGTGAAAACTTTCAGGAGCGTCAAAGCGTAGTAGCTGCTGACAGGCCGTTGGAATTTACTAGCAGTTGCTTGGAATATCAAATTTAATGCATGTGCACACGCCTTTTTGCCTGAGTTAGCGACCAGAACCAAATCTTATTGCATCCTCTGGAGCGCGCAAGCAAAGATAGCCACCTGGTTGCGTGTGAGCTACCTAGTTAGTTAGTCGGGGCGATAACTTCAGTTTTTCTTAACCGATTTTAAAAATTTCAAACTAAAACGCATCTACGTGAACGACAGATGGTCCTTTTGCTACTTTCAGTGTTATCAGATGTTCCTAGCGGTCTGTGCAGTAGGGGGAGTGGACGTTCGGACTTTGGCACCGCCATTACGTAATCACCAAACAGCAGCTTTATTCCAGTTGACAGCTGGACAACGAGAAACACGCAAAAGTTGGACAATATTAGAGCGGCAGTTAGCAATTAGCACACATTAGAGCACAATACCGTTGCACAAAACCCATATGAGCAAAGCTATGATATATACGTGAACTTTGTCTTGCGCAGTATCCCACTCTCTTCAAGTTCTAAACGAAGTCGCCCTTTCCGTCTGCGGCGTCGTCGTCGAAGCTTTCTTCTTTGCACGAGCCGAATCGGGCCTGATGATGGCGATATTGGGACGAGGCAGCCGACACGCCGCCGCCCTTCGCCGACGCGAGACGAGAATTGGGAAGCTTCGCAAGCGGACTCGAACCGGGATCCGCTTCGCTGAACGTACGCCGAAATGACGCCTTGCGATGCGTCGAACCGACGCCGCCCACACGCTGAGCGGTGGCGAGTGGGCTGACGCTGCTCGACGGTCGGCGTCGAAAGAACGCCGGCGAGGAGGCGACCGACGAGGAGAACCGCGCGTAGCCACCCCGTGAAGCGTGCTCAGCGTCGTCGTCGAAGATGCAATCGTGACTTGAAACGATGAGCTCCTGGTTCGCTGGTCGAATGCTGAAGGAAAGTAGCTCATCGATTTGAAACAGAAGCATTAATGTGAGAAAACGCAGTGTGTGAGAAGGGGACATGCACAGATAGCGCCACATTGGGGGCGACCGAAAGTGACGTCATGTATGAGGTAGTACGTACACTACTATGTACATACTGTCACGCA
>JAQGBB010000534.1:0-18368 GCA_034691745.1 Prismatolaimus dolichurus
GGCGACAGCGAAGCGCTTTCCGAGCACATCCCACGCGAGGAAGGCGCTTGTCGGCGGCGTGTAGAGCGCCGAGAGGTCGCCACCGGCGTAAGCGGCCAGCGTCGAAGCATTCACCACCGGCGGGTTCGTGAGCTGGTAGACGAGCATGTTGAAGAGCGAGTCGGTGCAGAAGTACATCGGGATGAAGCAGAGCGCCTGGTCGACGCTCGCGTACCATGTGTACGTCTGGAACGCGTTGATGACGAGCGCCGAACACATCGAGACGAACTCGACGGCGCCGACGGCGAGAATCGCCGAACGCGACTGGGCGAACACGAAAGAGAGGACGTAGTTGAGACCGATCATGTTCACGCCGTACATGCACGCGATGAGGCAGTAAACAGGAACGCTCAGGTAGTTGAACTGCGATTGGAAACCCTTGAGAAAAACGGCGATGACGCCAAACGAGACCGTGTAGATCGCAAAGTCCCAAATCCTATCAAGAAAACGATACGCCTTTGGCAACATGCACAAATGCCGTCATGTCAGCGGATTTTACTCTGAAAAAGAATAGCGGACTAAAAAACTCTCTGAGTAAAATCCGCCATTCTGCATTAGCGCAATCAACTGAGGGAAAGGGGCTGTGCTATTGAATATGTCACCTGCAAAACATATCAGCCAACCATAAATTACTACAAAAGAGAGAAGGCTCGCAAAATTCCAATTTTGACTGCGAAATATACCTGTACGCAATACAGGGAAAGCAAATTTTTGTCCCTTTGCGGTTTAGGTCTGACAGAGACTAAGCCCTATGCTTAAGTTTAAGCCTATAGTTAGGTTTCAGCTTAGGCCTACGGTTCTGGTATTATCACACTTCCAAAAACTGCAAAATAGCCCTTTTCCATCTTGATTGCTCTAACCGTGCTTACAAGTTTGCCGCCCAGTAGATTGGCTTGCGTAAACCAAAGAGAAACTGGAGTTGTTTGTTGTTCGAGCTTCGCTCCGGAACGAGAACGAGCAGCTGCGGATAAGTGGCGAGCGAGAGGCCAAACGTGACAAAGAATGCGACGTTGGCGCTCACCGCATACTGGCTCTTGCTCAGCTCGCTGCTAATGAGGTGCGCTTCTTGGCCGCTCGCCACTATCACGCTGTAGCCGGACGGCGCCGCCGGATTCGCCGCCGCGGCAGCCGAAAGAAGCGCATTATTGTAGACATTTAGAACGGCTTGCTTCATGTAGGGAAACGGGTCCGTCGTCGACGCAGTCGGCAGCTGATCACCTGACCAGATGGTGACGTTTTCGACGCTCGAGACAGGAGGCGACGGCATTGTCGTGCCGCTGAACTGGACACCACCAACGACGTTGTGCAGGCGACTGTCGGCAACGCCGATTGGCTGCGCGGCCATTTTCAGCAGCCAATCGGTGACGTTGTAGTTGTCCATGTCAAGCAGCGAATCGCCACTGATAAGCGGATAGATGTTCGGCGTCGACGGCACTTGTGGGCACAATTTGCCGCACGCGCAGGTGAAGGCGTTCGCAGCGCCGTCGGCGGAAAGGTTTCCGATCGACGAATTGGACGTGTAATTCTGAGCCGCGTACGCCCCATTGAGTTGGCTGCATCGGGCACTGAACGCGACGGAGCTGCCGCTCGTGCAAACAACGTTCAAATTGTGTGGACCATTCGACCAGACGGACTCAACGAAGGTGCCAAGCCACGTGTCGCCGCTCGACGCGTTCGTATAAAAAAGGCTATAGTCCGCCGGAAGATAGGTGCCTGTTGCCGTCCACAGGGAAAACGTCTCAAGTGTGGCCGCATCCGTCGACGCCGTCGCGCTCAGCTGCACGACGGCGAGCATCAGCGCCGCGGCGCCGAGCGGCATGAGAAGCTGGAAGATGAGCCCGATCCACGAGCGACGCATAAGCTGAAAGCGTTTGACAAGCGTCGCGTAAAACTGTTGGAGCAAGAGCAAGAGGCCTTTGCGACGACGCGTCTTTAGTGCAACGTCGAGTGGATCGTCGTTTAGCGGCGTGGTGGCGCTACCGTCTTGAATCTTGGGGAGATCGGGTGTCTCTATAACGTTCGCCGTTTCGGCGTCGACGATTTTGAAGAAGACCTGGTCGAGCGTCGCCTCGCTTAGGCCGTACGCGACAACGTCGAGCTCGTTGAGGCTGTTTTCGAACGCGGTCAAAAATCTGCGAAAGTGGGTCTGCGTATTTTAGTGTCTACTTGAAGCACTTTGCACGATTTTGGGGAAAATTTACAAAAAATCCGAAATTTTAGCAAACAATTCAAACACTTTTAGTAAATTTGACACCTGAAGTGCACCGATTTCGGTCAGAATTTTGCACTGTTTCCAATCGTGTTTTCAACCAGTCGTTCGCGTGACCGATTACTTGGAAAAAAAATTTCAAATGCGGAGGCTTAAAAGTGACGTCACTTCTAGGGGAAAGGGGATCGGGCGAAAAGTGCGTGCAGATGACGGAGGGGGTAAAAAAATTCAAATTTTTAGGTGACGTCATGTATGGATGACCCCTATCGATGTGTTCGGCTAGCGTCGTGTTCCAGAAAGTGTCATCTGCGTTCCAGCACACATTTTGGTTTTTTAAAGTCGTTTTAGGGGCATAAACAAGGTTGCCTGTTTGGGCGTTGCCGATTTCAAAATTTAAGTTTGCTGACCTGACAAAGCGGGGCGACATCACCATATCGTACGGTATCGCAATCTCTGATTCGACAGTTTGTCGTTTCGTCACCAGCGCCTCAGCAACTCCGTTCTCCTTCGCAAACTGAAGGATTTGATCCAAGTTTGAATTGTCCTTTTTGTGAGCAATCGTAAGACGAAAACCGTTTCCATATTTGCCTGCAAATGCAATATTAGACTAAACTCGGCACTCGTGCAAAAATCCTGCCAGAAATCGACGTGAACCTTTGAGTGTCATCGCCGAACCGCTCGCAATTGACTGCCCTTTCGAGATGATAGTGATCTGATCGGAGAGAACATCCGCCTCTTGCATGTAGTGCGTCGAGATGAGCGTCGTCGTCGTCGCGCGAAAGCGCAAGATGAGATCCCAGATCTTCCGCCGCGAAAACGGATCAATCGCCGACGTTGGCTCGTCGAGAATGACGACCGTCTTCGGCGTCTCGACGGGTGCCAAATAGGCGAGACAGATTGAAAGCTTACGCTGTTGGCCGCCCGAGAGTTTCCCGGCAAGCGTGTTGAGCACCTCTTCCCCGTCTATGTCCATCGTGCGAAGAAACAATGCCGCGTACGCAACTGGATCTGCCGTTTTCACACCTTTGAGCTTCGCGAAGAAGCGAATGTGGTCACGGACGGTTAGCTCCGGGAAAAGTGTATCGTGTTGCGGACAGAATGCTAGTCGTTTCCGAATCTCCACCATATCGACGCTTACGTCGTACCCGTCGATTCTAACACTTCCCGAGGTCGCCTCGAGCATACCCGTTAGCACCCGCATCGTCGTTGTCTTCCCGGCGCCATTCTGACCCAGAAGTGAAGTGATCTGACCCCGTTGGAACTCGGCGGTCAAATTGTTGACCGCAAATTTTCGCGTCGCCTTTCCACAACATAACTTTCGGCTTTCGTACGATTTGTTGAGAAGTTTGATCGAAATACCGCTACTACTTCTTCCCGTGTCGTCGACGCCTACGGTAGCGTTTGCACTCCTCCGGCAGCCGCAAAGAGAACGCCAGTAGCTTGGCTGCACGAAGAAGTAGGCGGCGCGTCGCTGACCGTATTCGCGCGGCAGGACGTTCTCAAAGTACCAAGCAAGAACGAAATAGACAAGCGCATCGAACATGATCCATCCGACCGCTTCGCCCACCGCTCCGTACGTGTCGCCAACTAAAGGCGACACCGACATATCCTGCATATTGAGCGTTCTGTTCGGCGGCGTGGTCACGAAAAACCGCTGCTGTGCCTCGATGGCGAGAGCGTACCACAACGCGAGAATGGCAGCGCCCCCAGCGTCGAGCGACATTAGCCTCATTTTGAGTGCGCTGCTTGATGGGTTCTGGAGTATGATGGGCGTCACCGTCGTCTGAACGAACGGGTCCGGGATGGCCACCTGTGACGTCACGAGATAGCCAACGAGCGCGACGAGAACGACGATCGTGCTCGTCCACGTTGGCTTTGGGATGACAGCGGCGAGGAGCATCGCCAAGCCAAGCTGAGCGATCGCGTGGAAGAAGAGAATGTAGATAAGAACGCCGCTCGACACCGTCGAAAGCATCCCCTGGGGGAGGCCTCGCAGGGCAAGAAACATAAAAAGCGGGATTGGTGCGAAGATGATCGCGCCGTAGAGGATCCACGAGGTCTTTAGGAGCCATCCCGAAACGCCGCACGTTATCTGCAGGTATTCGCGCATGCCACTCGTCTTCTCGACGACCATATCGCCGACGAGCGTCGACGTTTGCAAGAAGTAGGCGATTGCGATGATCAAAGAGAGGAGGCCGCTAACGAACGAATAGGCGCTGACGTTCGGTTCACACTGTGCGGGGAGGAGTTTGTGACTGGCAGCGATGGAGTTGAGCGATGGGAGGAGTCCGTTGGCGCGCGCCTGCACGACGCTATTCTCGACGAGATCTTGCAGCCAGAGGATGGGCGTCGACTGGCGGCTTCCGGTGTGCGTCGTGAGCGTGTACGCGAGCGTCGAGCCCGTCTGCGCGAACTGGACGATGCCCCACGGGATCGTCGTCGCACCGCTCTGCGTCAGCGCCGCGTTGATCGCGTCCTGGACACTATCGAAGCCGAGTAGTCGCTGTGAGGTGTTCACGAAACAGCCGGTGAGTGTCTGCAGTTCCGCCGACATCACCGGGTTCGCCGTCTGCATCGTCTGCGTGTAATTCTGGAGCGCCACGTAGTAGCCGTTCAGCTGCGTGACGAGAGGCGCGAGAAAAGGGGAGGAGTTTTGGGGCACATAGTAGACGGTGCCTATGAGAATGAGTGTCAACGGATGAAGGCTGCCAAGCGATTGCTGGGGACTCTTCGTACAGAAGGTTTGTTGCACTTGGCTGGCCGTTAGCCCACCACCCCCACTGGTAGATGCGCTGGAGGTCAGCGTGTTCGCGCAGTAGTACGTCTGACCTGAGCCCGATGGAGGGATCTGCAGCAAGCTTGGCAGCGTTATCGACGGCGGGCCCGAAAGAAGCGACACCGATGTGTAGTCGCATGCTGGAATCTGATTGGTCGGCGCGGCGTTAATGAGAAGACGCAAGAAGACAGCGCAGAGAGCAGCGGCGAAGACCGCACCGACGAGGAATTTGAGCAAGCCCGAGCAGCGCCGTAGGCGTCGGAAATGCTTCCAGAGTAGGGTACGAAGTTGCAGCGCGAGTGTGCTGAAGGCGGCCATCTTGGTATATTTGGGCACGCTGGTGGTTAGCACGTGGAATTAGCAGAGCTACCGAGAGCAAGCAACAACACGCGAAACAAAACGGTGTCGTTCGGTGTTGCTAAGCTACTTTATTCAATTTCTGCTCTATGATGCATGCTGGCACGTGACGGCTTTTTAGGAACAAGCGCGCTCAATGGCTCTTTAGAAGATGCGGAACAAAAGCAGCTAACAAACTGTCAGTGACCACTTGCGAAAGGAAACGTTTCTGAAGATACGTGGAAATAAAATGATGCAAGATGGGGCTTCTCCAGCTGCGGGTTTGGCGAAAATTCGCTACAGAGCTAAAAACCAGATGTTTGACAAAAGCATAAATCAGATAAGTAAGCTTTTTTACCGGCTAAAGTTGAAAAGGTAGCACCTTTGCTCCAAAGTGATCAAAACCGTGCCCTTAACGACGTATGTTTTGATCCTGGTGCCCAAAAGGCATACCCTTATTTGAAGTCACAATATGCTCAAAGCATTGTGCCAAAAAGACAATTTTATAACTTTAATGGAGCAGTGTACTCGAGTGGAACCAAATTTTTTAAAATAATGTAAACTGCTATTTTTCGTATTGCACTGCGCCTAGAACAGGTCCAAAACCATCAAAATCGGTATATAGGCTCAAGAACTGTGTCCATTTTTGTCAAGTCACTCATTTTGCGCAAAAAGAAAGTTTTGAAAAAACGCGAAATCTGCATTTGGCTCCTACAGTAGCACGGGGCCAAAAATTGAAAAACTGGCTTCTGAGACTTTCTGGCAATGCATCAAAGAAATTCTGTGCAAAATTTTCAGTCCAGTTGCCGAATCCCGGGCGGTCGGATTTTAAGTCGCTAAAAAACCCGCTCTTAAACATTTGTGTTTAAAGCGCGTAGATCCAGATGTATTTGTCGAAAAAAATCGGGCTGTGCCCCAGAACGAAGACAGAAAAACATCGGAAATTTCTGGGTTTTAGACCGCGGAAAGAAAAATGTTTTTTGTTAGCTGGAAACGGAAAGGAGAATGAAATTGTTCCAGAATAGTATGAAACGGAGCGGAAACAAAAAAATGACCAGGAAAACAAATACTGCTTGTTACTCGGTGCTTCGACCGGCGTAGACGTCGTTTATCTCAGGCAGTCAATAATGCTGTAAGGTTGGGGCGGCCAACCTTCTGGGAACATTAGTCACATTTTCATATTCGATGCGATGACTAATCAATCATGTTTGCAGAACTATTTGGAGTTGCTTGGACAACAAAGGGGAAGCACTCTCGAGAGACCCAGCGCTCTCGAGTGTGAAAATTCATGAGCACTCTTTGGTCTTTCGTTTATTTTTCTTTATGTATTTAAAACTGCAGTGATAAATTTTATGTATTCATTTATTTCCATTTAGCCCAAAGAATTGTGTGTGAGTCGGTCCCGGTACGGCACGTCTGTTTTGTTGAAATGACCGTGACGAGTGAACATAAAGACATTCAAAGAAGAGTTGAAATGCGTAGCGTTCCTAGTTTCCCTAAGGTATACGTTCTCTAATTATAAAATATTCACCCCATTTCGCTGCACGCATTTAATTTCCTTTTGCCGCCAACATTGTTAAGCTATGCGCTTGCTGTGTGCCAATGTTACATGAGTAGCTCAAACAGACACACTTGACCAAACCCGTTCCTATTTTTCACACTTGAACGCACTCCCCAATCTTTTGAGGTCGTAGATTTCGTAAGCAAACCTTGAAAAACATACGCTAACATTTCCACACCCTTTATAAAGCTGCATGTAGGAAGTTTTCCGGGAGATTTTTAGAATGTTTATTTTGTTTCCGTTTCAGGGTACCCGGGAAAATATGTCTTTTGTATTATTCTTTTCTGAGAGAGTTGGAAAAATTATTTTTCCTTTTCTTTTCGTTTCCGACCTGTCGGAAACAACAAAAAAATATTTTTCCGACCCAAAACACAACGCAACATATATTCGTAGTGATTTTCATGACGTAATGGCCTGCCTGAAGACAAGACATTGCGGAACTTCGGAGTGCAAATGATACTTGCTACCTCGGCTTAAAATTGAACTTTTATAGTATTAGCAATATAATAAATGCAACGGTATATACGTGCCGTATTCGTCTTTCTTCTGTTATTGAGAGCTAAACCGAGAAAAATATTTTTCGCTGACATCCTAAAAATTTTCCTTTGTTTTTCGTTTCCACCGACGTCGGAAAATTTCTTTTTCCTTTTTTTCTTTTCCGACATGCATTTTCGGACAAAATATTATTCATTTTCCTTTTTCGTCGTAAAAGCTGGAGAACGAAAAATTTCCTTCCGAATGTTTTAAAAAAAAAACAGTAGCTGCTTATGAAGAGCCAGCAAAGACTTTACACACAGCAAAACTTGTATGTCGGTGGACATGCCGAGAGGTCTTTTGAAACAGTTTTTTTCAGCAGCGAATCTGTGTCGCACCAGAGCAAAACGCAGTGTAGTAAGAAGAGGGCGCATCGAGCGGGCTCACTGCTTGCTATTTTTGCTGAGTCAGTGTGCGTCGGATAAGTGTGTTTATCCACATCTCACACGTCGAGTGCGCACTCGACTATAGTTAATTGTAAAACATTCACCGCTCAGGTTTGTCCGATCGCCTCGGTCCACTACTTGCCGAATGTGTTCGCGCAGTGGTGCTGTCGCTGTGCCAGTTGTCATGTTTCCTGAAAACAAATCTTGCGGCAGGCCTCCTCTTCTTTGTTCGATTGTCAACATTCTATGAAAAACTGGGCCAAAACTGCGTTCTCTGCTCATCGAGTCATTGTGACGGTGAATCTCTGGAAATGCGTGCTAACGCTGTCATTGTCGCAGTCGTCCTGTTTGCCCTTCTCGACAGGCTTCCGTCGGCCGAAGCAAGGTTCGAGCTAGAACCGGAGCTTGTACGTAGAAACTACAGCGTTGAGTTTCGACTGTTTTAGGCCAAACTTGTTCGAACAGTTGAGGCAAAAGCGAGGTAAACGGTCGTTTTTGGTGTTCATCCAAAGCAATATTGTTGTATGGCGTTCATTTTAGCCCGAGGCCCATGCGGGTCCAAGTGCTTCTACGATTTCGAATGTCAAGTCGGCGCCTGCTGTGACCCAGTGCGCGGCACATGCTGCGTACCATTGAGCGCATGCTTCTAGATTGTTGTCCAAAAGAGACTGTCGCCAACTTGGAGTCATTATTTGATCCTGGTTGAGAGCCATTCTTCTGCAGTTGTTTGTACGTATATTTTCGGACTTCAAATACGAAACTGCTCTTTGACCATTGCCGTTTGCTAATGCGTAGTACAAGTACGTCTTCAGCCATTGCACGTTGAAATGCAAATTTTAGCATTATTTGCGAACATCAGTAAATGCTTAGAATAGAATGAGAATCGAATTGACCGAATGTTTAGGAATGACTGTGCAGTGCCTTTTTGCAATCTGCGCGAAGAAAGCGTAGCGAACATAACAAAAAAATGCTTGTGCAATTGGACAAGGTATATCCCCTACCTATCCCCTTTCGGTCGCGCGCGCCTGATTGCTTCGTTGCATTCTCCCTACAGAAGCCGGTGTATGCTCGTTCGTATTGCGCAGAGAACTTGTAAAGTAAAAACATTAGGCCCACTTACACGTAAGTGGAGTAGGTGCCGGCTGGCACTGACTTTAAACCGGGTACCGGGTGCTGAAAAATACCAGGTACAGGGTGCTGACCGGACACTTAGTTTGCGAGCCTTTGAATTCCGCGTATACTATGCAAAATGCAAGCAAAGAAATCACTAAGAGTGCTTGGGCCGCTGATGCATGCGTCTGGACCGTCAACGACCACTTGTCCGTCCGCGAAGCACAACAAACAAAAGGATTTGCAAGTCCCCGTGGAAAGATCGAAAATTCAGTGTGGCAAATTTTCTGAATTCTGTGGCTCCTGGATTAGCTCCTTCTCATCACCGCTGGCCGCTGGCCGCTGGCCGGCAGCCGCCAGATAGCAAGTCAATCTAACATGTTTTCCTGTGACACACTACATGAAAACGTAGCTGCAAACGTCAGCATATGATTGCTTTTGATAGAAGAGCAAATTAGCTTTCCAGATGATAAATAATGCATAACGCAGCTAGCAATCCTGACAGCAAAACATATGCGGGACTGCGACTCATTGGTCCACTCGTGATCACTAACACTATGAGTCTGGACCTCGTGCCTGTCCTTGCTGAACGACATTAAGCCTCGCTGCTTCTCTTCGAGCAGCGGAATGAAGAATATGCTCTCGCCCACATGCATCCAGCGCCTGAGGGCGTGAAGGCGATCAGCTACCACTATGGAGTAATTAGGTGACGGAGCGCTAATTTAAATAAAGTAATGAGTTTGAAGAGGAAGCACTTTCTGTACAAAAAGAGCTTGAGCATAAGAGATGATCATATGCAGAAAGCAGTGATTTCCGGGTGCAGCAAGGCTTACAAAAATGGGATTCTTCGTATACACACTTGTCGCGGTGATTCTAGCAGCAGCAAATGCAGAGCATGTCAGTGACGACGACTCAGCGGCTGCGGTATGCTCGAACGTTCAGCGTGTGAATTAGTGACTTCTACTGTTGATTCGAAAAATTATTCATTTCCGATTTTGGTCACAAACCTTTTTCAATTTGTTTCACTTTTCGGCAAGCTTTAAAAAATTCTTTTTTTCGGGCGAAAATATTTGCAAGCAATAAAAATTTTCATGCTTTGTTTCGTTTCCTACCCGAATGTGAAAAAGAATATTTTTACATGTCTAGTCGTCGGAAAAAATATTTCACGTTTCAGTTTTCCGGCGTGAAACACTGTAAAGACGTTTGGTTTTTCCTTCAGTTTTCTTCCCAAAAAAGTAATGTAAAACCGTTTTTCGTTTTCGTTCTATTCGTGCAGACGCTGGAAGTAAAAAGGTTGAAACGTCATCACCCGAGAAAGTGAATTGCTATTGGAATTTTCTAGGTTTTTCAGTCGCCAGCTATATTGGACCACAGCGCGAAGCGATCAGGGTTTTGTAAGTACTAAAAAGAAATCCTTGCAAGTGAAAGATATTTACTGAATGTTGGCTTAACTTTCAGCCGGAGGCAGAAACATCTTTATATGCGCCGTTAATGGCTGCAAGAAGCGTTATTCGCCAAACAAGAAAATGGGCGACACCTTGACAAAGGCACCGGAACAAGCAGCTTCTCACCGAGCAGAAAAACAAGCGGGAAACAAGAAGAAGAGCAAATGGTTCTTTTACATGGGCTACTTTGTGCGATCACAGTAATCTGCGTAGGCCACCAATAGATATTATCATCGGTGAACTCGGTGGGCGGTGGACAAGGAAAATTTTGTCTACCGAATGTTCATCGAAACGTATCTTATATGCTGCAGGATTATTTTGAAAAATTTCGTTCAAAAAAGTCAGTTTTAGATGATCTCAGCCCAAAAAGTCAAAATTTTGCATATAAATTTGAAAAGTGCTAAGGTTTTTCGGTTTGGTTTAGTGGCTTCGCTGCATTCGTACTGACAACACCGGTGCGCAATAGGTAAACGTGTCGCAAGTGTCTGTTATGGTCTTTGTGTAGTAGTGAGTGTAGATATGATAGTGTTAAACGTTTTTTCAGTGAACATCGGTGGACGTCCACCTGTTCACCGAAAATGCCCACCGTTCACCGAAAAAATGTGTCCAGCGATTAACGAACCCAAGTCACCAATATTAAGCGCGATCAACATATTGTGAAGCTATAACTGAATTTGTAAATAAAGCCAAAAAGAAGTACAAATTTTCGAGGCTAACCGACCGTCATTGTCTGTACAGAAACTTGACTACCATTTTCAGCAAAAATGCATGCAGAAAAAGCACATTTGGTCTAACCGACAATAATTAATTAAACTTATGAACTTTTACAAAAATCGACGTACTTTAGATTTCAAAAATGCCACTTTATTAAATCTAAAATTTCCCATACCAAATCAAAAATCCATGGTCGAAAATCCCCTATCCAAAAATCCGACGTCAAAAATCCTCTATCCGACAATCCCCCACCTAAAATTCTTCAACAAAAAATTCCACTGTGTGTTACCACGAGTCTCTCACAAGTGTCAGCCCAAGCCTCAGAAACTCAGAAGTTATGCACAAAACACGGGTATATTTACGGCTGCGACTCGACAAGAAGTGGTTGCGCATTTGCCGCTTTTTCTTCCCCTTTTGGTTCCAACAGATGCCAGTACACTGCGCACCAAGCTTTTCAGCCAAGGCACTCAAAATGAATGATAAAAACCGTTTATGGCGCTGCAAGTCATCACTTTTTTGCCTAATCAGTCTGTTCTTAAGTGGCGACGAGTGTTTGTCTTCCAAAGACGCAGCGACAAGCTTGACATTGCCGTCAGTCTCAAAACTTTCACGCCACTAGCGATGTCCACAGGCAGACACACCCACACAGACACACGGACACGACGTTTTACCAAACTCTGTTGTCAAAAGGTTGGGAATGCAAACAGCGCCCAGGGAGACGCAAGTGCGCCGTGCTCACTCTCACACAGCTTCTGCGTCATCGAAATTAACACCGATTGGTTGCTGACGTCTCTGAGGGCAGACCAGCAGAACGGAGAGAAAAAACCACTTTGTATGCGCGAATTTTTTTGCCATGCACTTGGGTGACTAGCGGATCAAATCGACGAGATACGCTTGACATTTGCACTAAGTTGCGGTTTCTATGGCTATTTGTTCGAGCAGCTAGTTAGGTAAGCTTGGCGACAACACTTCTGAATTTAGACTGATTTATGTGTGCCACGTTAGCGGTAGAACAAGGATGAAGAGTATTTTTCTTTTGTCATTTCTGATGGTCTCTGCGTTGACGGCCAAGAGTGCGCGGGCAAAGACTTCTGAAATCTTAACAAAGGTGCGACACGCAACAATCAGAATTAGGTGTCTATATTGGCAGTCCTAGAACTTTTTACTGCGCACATAAAAACATGGAAAACATATTTTTTCTATACAATGGAGATATCATTTTTTGCGAAAGATGAATTTTTTCTTTCCACGTCGAAGGTTGGGATATTGTAAATCACATATGACAAAGCCATACATACCTAAAGCGGAGCTCAACTGCAAAATTGTCCTGGCAACGAATAGTAGAAGAAACGCAACAATTTTATTGGAACCCTATGTTTGTTCATTACAGAGAGTAAAAAACAAAAATATATTCATTTATTCATTTCTAGGGCTTTCGCGGCGAAGATGTAATCAAAAGTTCAAATAAAGAAAAACGCTCTCCATTTGGTTCGTTCTTTCAAATTTTGGCGCGAGACATCTATGGCAGAATATTTAGCAATTTTCACAGGCGGAGGTACCTTTTGCGTTGTGTTCGGCTGTACGCCACGCTTACCAAAGAACAAGGCAGGCCAGTTGAACCGCTTCGGGTCGGAATCACCTCAAAGAATCACCGCGAGCGACGTGGGCAGCTATCAAGACATCGCGGAAACGAAGAAAAGACTATTCTTCCAAATGATGAAGTCGCGCAAGCTCTAGCGTGCACTTGCTGTTGACACGGCTTTGAAGCATAACTTTCGATTTTTTATTCAATTAACGTTTTTTGTTTTCGTCGTATATATATTCATAATTTTAATAATTTTCTCACTTTATTGGATTTGCTCGCCGCTCATCACACCATCAAGCGCCAACGTTTGGGCCCTTTCGCTCCAAGAGGGCGCCGATCGTATTCCCTGCACCATAATTAAGCGCAGTGACTGCATGGGGCAGGTTCTCAACGGTTATACAATGAACTCAAATAACGCACCAATGCAGACGTATTAGTATGTGCAAAAGTATGGAGCCGTTACCAAACAAGTAAATCGGCAAAGCCTAAAAAGGCATCCTGCCATGAAGCAAAAAAAACAACGCACGACACTCGATACCGTGTACTAACGCCTCCTCCACGTCTGCCAGAAAAAATACCCATAGGCAACTGTTTGATATATTCTGAAATAGCCTGGAACATCTGGAACAGTCTGGAACACTATAGTGTTCCACCAAACCGTCTAGAAAATAGTGCACTATGATCTTCTGAACGTCCGCTAACTTTCGATTTTTCCAGGGAGAAGGAGAGAGATTTTTGTCCAAACAGTTAGCTATCTTTTTGCTTACGCTCTTCGGGCTCCAGGCAGAATGCAAAAAAACATGAGCGCACAAGGTTTTAAAGCAACGCAGATAATGAGACTACGATTTGTCGTTGTACAACGTTTTCGCTCTTTTGTAGAAAAAATTTAATTTTCGGGGCTTCGCTCCCCGAAACCCTCACCATTGCCAAATTGTCGTCCACCCTCGGCATGTTGCCATTTACCGTAGGTTATTTTTGAAATCACGGGATGCCTTTTGTGTATCATTGGCCAGTTCCCAACTTCCCAATGATACACCTGCACTGCTCACACCGTCCGCTAACTTTTGAACGCGGAGGGGATAAGGGGGATAGAGGGGATAAGGGAGATACGGTGGAGCATAGGTGAGAGATAAAAGGGATGATCTCTGTTTGACCGTATAGCTATTCTTTGCTTACGCCCTTTGGGCTTTAGGCAGGATGCAAAAAGCGTATCCATACTTGAAGAGAACCATCTCCCCACCTTTACCCCACTCCACCGTCCACTGAAAGTAAACAAATAAAAACTGAAAATAAGCACGCACTTGAAAGTAATCAGGTAAAAACTAAAAGTAAGCAGCAACTAAAAGTAACCCAAACGTTGGTTTTAACCCAAACGTGAAAGACGCTAAAGATTGGTGCTGTCGACCCGAAAATATTCCTCCAATAAAAAATATTTTTGGTTTTTGGACCCGGCGTTCCGTCGCATTGAGTAGTTTTTCTAATCTCTCACTAAAAGTACTTCATGTAACTGCAGTCAAAACCTAAAATTATAGAATTTCACTCTTTTCGTTCGTTCGAACCACCGAAAGTTTCGGGACAAAGTACCACGTGATATTGTTTTTTGTTTGACGGCAAGATGCCGTTTCGGCTTCGCTGATTTACATGTGTTTGACTATCTTTCCCCCGCCCCAGATTGTTTGCTTCCGCTGCTCGAAGACTGAAAAAAATCGATTTTATAATTTTCTGTGTCGCAACGAGATGCGCTCGTTTTCAAGATCAACGTTTCTTCGACTATTAGTCTGTTGTAGTACGTAAATGAAGTTATTACTTTTCCGCAAGCATTATCCCGGACTCCAGCTGCAAGAAGGCCTGTAATCACGTTATTATGATTGTCGGCTTCGGCTACGACGAAAAAACGTCCTATTACATTATCAAACATATGTAGGTCTTTAATGTGTATCCGTATCCGTTTATCATTTCCATTACGCATTACGTTCAATGAAATCGTCAGGCAAAAATTGATCTTTGCAAGTGTCCAACTAAATCCGACTAAAAAAGGTGAAGTTGCTTACCCGTGCACATGCCGTTATTCTCTGACTGCCAAAATTTTACATTTCGCGCCATCTTACACTTTTACATGCAGCTGCTGCTGTTCACATCCTAGCTTCATCTTCTTGTAGCTGGGGCACAAGTGGAACAGAAAAGTATTCGCAAAGGTAAGTTTCTCCAGGAGTTACTTTGGGTTTTCTGTTTATACTTCACTTATACAACTTTGGACGATCGGACTGTGACAAAATTTCGACGTCTCAAAAATGACAACTTTACACTGCAATATCTTGAACTGTGTGAAGCTCACAGAGTTGGTATTAGGCTTTCGAAATGGGCATCGAATGCTCTATAAAACTGCGCATTCAGTGGAAAAAGCGCTAGACTAATAGCAAATTGTCTGATTTTTCAAAAACTACTTTTAAGCAGAAAGTCGAAATTTTTCAATAAAAAAAAAACTTTTTTGCTCAAAATGGTACGAAAATAGGTCTCGTTTTGATCGAAAAGCGTGGGTCCTGCTGATAGCATTGAATACTCGCCGCACACGGTATGTCAGCATCTCGAATTTTACGTCAAAAGCTATTTGTGTTCACTACTTAGGATTCAAAGTCGTCAAGCGTCAAGAAACGGCCAGCCGTTTCGTAAGCTCATGTTTTTTTTTCTTTTAAAAAAGGTGTGAAAAGTTTCGTTCTTTTTTCTTAGCCGAAGGTCTGTGCTTTAGTGTTAACGGTTTCCATTGCCTTTTTCCCGACCGACAGGTCTGCGGTAAGTCGAAAATTGCAAGAGGCGAGTGCGCGAAGAAAAGAGCAGAGAAATACGGAAAAAAGAAAGAAGTATATCTTTTACACGGGTCATTTCATCCAAGTTCAGCAATTCCAACGGGTTTTGCTTCTGTGAAGTGTGCTTGAAATGATGTCGACGTAGTAAAACGGGTTTGCCTATACGGATTTGGCTGAAATTTGGTGGTTATGTTAATAGCATGGCATAACGTAAAATGCGTTGGCATCGATGGTTTTGTCGTCGGTGGTTTCAGGCTCACTGGCGCAAACTTTACGAGCATCTTTGTTATAACTGGTGAACGCCTTGTCGGATTTGGCTGAAATTTGGTGGCTGTGTTCCTAGTATAGTGGAACGTAAAATTCATTGTCTTCGATAGTTTTGTTATCTCTCGGTTTCAAGCCCACTGGCACAAACTTTATTAACGTTTTTTGTTTCACTCGAGAACGCAAGCAGTCTATTACGCGAGTGTTGAATTAGCAATTTGTAAATACTTTAAAAGCTAGATTAGGTTCGCTGAGAGACTCAGCAGTCACCATCAGTGGCCTTCGATGATCGGTGCATCCAACTCGTTTTCTGCACCGTGTTGGCTATCGCAAGTCTTCTCATGTTCACGACTTTTTTTAGTGACAAAATACTTTTGGCTAGAGAAACAAGGTCCGCAGGTAACGTTTGTCGCTACACAATTTGTTCCTGCACATATTTCGATTGTACCGCTGCTAAACAACTAACTAAACGTGGGCGTTTGCGTTAAAAAAACTACCTTGATGCATGCGTCCATGGATTGCTGCGCTTACGGTCATCATCCACACGTCTATTGCTGGAAGGGCAGATTTGTAATTAAATTCATGGAATTAACTGTTCGTGGAGTTCGTGGGCTAACTGTTTGACAACGATTCCTGTTTCCTCTCAATTTTGTGCACTTATTGTGTTTATCCAAACGCGAAATGCCATTTGCTACCAGTGTTTACCTGTTTCTTAATATTTTAATAAATTTCCGCTTTTAGATATGCGGCCCGCTGATGCGCCTCTTATTGTACTCTGATAAAGTGTCCCATGTAAAAAATCCACCTCTTTTTCTTGTTCTTATTCTTCTGGTTCCGTTGTTCGCCCCGGGAAGCAGATTCCTGGTAAAGCTTCTTCAGGAAAGCGTCTTCCTGAGACGCCAACTTTCGAGCGTGCTCGGATCCGTCGCTGGCCTTGGTGTTGAACGGAAAGCGTTGGTTGCAGGAGTGAGTAAAGCATAGAGATCCAGCTACGGAACAAAGTGGGTTTCAGTTAGGCTGTGAGGTATGGCTAATAGCTAAATACTACAGAGCACACTAATGGCGGCAACTGCCACGAAACTGGTGAAAGTACAAAATAGTGTGGCTAAAAAAACGTTATTTTCTAAAAAATTATGTTTGTCAGTGCTCATAGAGCATCGACACATAACGATTGCTTACGAAACGGTGAACGCTTTTCGTCGTTCAAGGACTGCGTCGCGTGATGCTGCAATAAACTACTATAATCTTTGACCTGCAGACAGCCAGCAATGGAGGGAATAAACTGCCCACATACCGTAGAAATCGAGCCATGAACATCGTCGCCTATGACAATACATAGAGAATAGAGAAGCACAGCCAAAACTAAAGCCGTAAATGAGACCATTTTCTGTATGCTTTCTTTATCGGCAACGGCACTCGTGTTTGCCCGACATCAATTTTTATACGCTCCTACCGTAATCATTCTCACCGTTGTCACGCGCTTCAACGACGTCAGTACGATTTCCCTAATCTGAGCTCATGGGAAATTCGACCTGGCCACTGCTTTGTTGCTGATCAAAAAGCAGAGCCGGTCGGCCGTCGGCAAAGCAATCAAGAACTGCCTCCAGTAAAAGAGCCGTAAACACTTACGTTCAGCCAGAAGGCACGCAGTAATTGCACAATGCAGTTATGTTAAAGCAATAACCGTTTTCTCGTCTCCCGAATGTCTAACCATTAGCTGCCTAATCAGCCGCATTCGCACCAATTTGCCTATATGTTGCTTCATTAACAGATGGCGTCTTTTAGTCTAACTAGGTTATATTTCTGTCGATTGAGGTACGAACTTTCCTGTTCACTTCAGCAAGCATGACATCCTGTTATGACAGCGCACTTCGGTCAAACCCTGAGAGAATAGCACTGACGCGATGTTTCAGTAAAACTTAAATTTTCGCCACGAATATCGGCCGAATTGCTGCTCAAAATCGAAAAATCTCCAATACCGAAGTAACGAATTCTTCCGAGTCAGCTGTCACTTCTGAAATTTTCAAACTGATTTCCAATGCTTTATAGCTGCACACCGTTTTTGTGGCAAAGAAACAGTCGCCCCGCAGGTAGATGCTCGTAGATATTTAAGCCTGCTGTTTGCTTTCTCACAATGCGCGAGCTATTCGGCCTTCCATTTGATGAACTGTTGCGTAGTAAAGCGCAAAGATGGCCACGGCAGAAGACTGAACATTTGCCGCACAGACTACAACAGGTTCTTAGTCAGTCTTGAAGTGATAAAAATAAATTCAAAATTAGAATGCAGAAAAACCAATAAATACGTTTTCTATACGATATTTAGTGGCACATCAGAGCAGTCGTAGTGTGAAAGGATAGACCGCTCGCAGAAAATTTTTTAAGCTTGCTTCAAAGCCGGTGTCATAACAATACTGTTTTTCTAATAAAAGTTAAATATGTGAAAGATTAAAATAAAGTAAAAGTATAATAAAACACTCAGCGGTGTCATTCACTGCACAACGGGCTGTAGAATCGTTAGCTTTGGATTTTGTTTTTTGTTGCGAAGCCGTGTACGACATCAACGAGCTACCGTACTTTTCCATATTAAGCCCCCCCCCCCCCAAAA
>JAQGBB010000535.1:0-18364 GCA_034691745.1 Prismatolaimus dolichurus
CACCTTGCGTCGGCGCTGGGGGATTACCGTAGCCCTGACTGGGTACGACGGGTGCCGGTGGCTGAGTAGCTGGAGGTTGACCTCCATAACCACCTTGGGTTGGCGCTGGTGGATTACCGTAACCTTGCGTCGCGGCTGGTGGATTTCCATAGCCCTGCGTTGGCGCAGGAGGACTTCCATAACCTTGGCTGGCCGGCACCGCTGGTGCTGGTGGCTGAGTCGCCGGTGGCTGACCACCGTAGCCTCCTTGCGTAGGCGCTGGTGGATTTCCGTAGCCCTGGGTTGGTGCGGGTGGGTTGCCATAACCTACAATCGCTTGATTTTGTAGATAGAACGCCCAGCGAGCTGCAACATAGGTAAGTTCTAGGTCAGGTGCGGCCAACCTTTTGTGCCCTTGTGACCATATTTTTCGTCTCGGTCGCTCAGGCCAAATTTTTTAGAATTCCTTTGAAGAACGTCAGTTGTCATTTTTAAACAAAGAGTAGCCGCTTGTGCGAAGAATTATCGGCGAGCGGAGTGAGCCGAAATTTTTTTGTGATTTAGTTCCAAAAATTAAATCGAAGGTTTTCCGACAAATTTTACCAATCGTTTCCTAAATTTGACGGGGCTCAGGGGCCACTGTGGTCCCTGGCCCCAGAGTTGGCCATCCCTGTTCTATGTCTTCGTCTCAATGCTGGAACGGGTTGAGCCTACCCTGTGTTGCTGCTGGTGGACTACCGTATCCTTGCGTCGGTGCCGCCGCCGGTGCTGCACCGTAGCCAGGAGTAGCTGCTGCCGCCGGGGCAGCGCCGTAGCCAGCGGTAGTAGCTGGAGCACCACCGTAAGAGGGCGAACTTTGAGTCGGACCGCCATAGCCTGTACCAAATATCAAAGTTTACGATTACAAATGTTGTTTCCGTCATCGATAGACGCAACAAATGCTAGCTCACGTGCACACCTTGTGCCGGCGGCAGCGGTTGGGGAGGTGGTGGCGCAGGAATGACGGGCACTGGTTGTCCTCCTAAAATTGACGAATATTTTCGTATGAGACCCATTGCGTGCACAAATAGGACGCCGACCCACCGCCATAGCTAGCGCCTCCAGCTGGAGCGCCAGACTGCTGCGACTGACCACCGTAGCTGCTGCCTCCCGCTGGAGCCCCAGACTGCTGCGACTGACCACCGTAGCTGCTGCCTCCCGCTGGCGCAGCGTTTGATCCGCCGTAGCTGCTGCCGGAGCTTTGCTGCTGCTGACCACCGTAACCACCACTGGGGCTCTGCTGTTGGCCACCATAACCACCGGAGCTCTGCTGCTGACCACCGTAGCCTCCACCTGAACTTTGTTGTTGACCGCCGTAGCCTCCGCCACTCTGCTGCTGACCGCCATAGCCACCGGAGCTCTGCTGTTGGCCACCGTAACCTCCACCTGAACTCTGTTGTTGACCGCCATAGCCGCCTCCAGAGCTTTGCTGCTGACCGCCATAGCCTCCGCCACTCTGCTGCTGACCGCCGTAACCTCCACCTCCGCTGCTGCCACCGTACGAGGAGCCACCGCTGCTGCCTCCACCATACGATGATCCTCCGCTGCCTCCGCTGCTTCCGTACGAGCCGCCACTGCTACCGCCGTATCCTCCGCCACTGCCACCCGGCGCCTGTGGGTTTGAGCTTGGAGCTCCGCCACCGCTGCCGCCGCCATATCCTCCGCCGCTACTACCACCGTAGCCACCTCCGCTACTGCCGCCGCCGTACGACGATCCACCACCGCCGCCGTACGACGATCCACCACCGCCGCCGTACGATCCACCTTGCTGTCCGAACCTCCACACTTTCTTCGAGCTACTCGCGTTCTCCGCGCTTGTTCCATTACCATTCACCGCCGCAACAGCTTCTGTCGTCGTCTCTAAAATGGGCCGCTGGCTGCAAGTGCCGTCATCAACAACCACGAGTTCAAACAGCCTCATGTACCGTTTGACGAAGGCGGCGTCGTGGTCTTCAACTTCTTCACCTTTGCTGCTTCTCCGGACACGAGGAAAAGGCACAGGAGGAGACAAGCTATGAATGAGGCCATGGTGTTGGCCTGGGAGATACCTCGCGGTGTTATTGTTGTTGAAGTGATTTGTTTTTGTTGTTGCAGACGCACTTTCTAAATACGAGTGGAACAGCGAGAGATCAAAAGCGTGAAATGGTACCGCTGGAATTATCGCGAGCGTGGCTGCGAGGAGGTTTGGACAAAAATGCGCAACCTCCAGAGCACATTTTTTGCGGGCGACGCAAGTCACGAAACAAAAGGCGTCACTCGGGAAAAGGATGACGAGGTGTCTGTCACACTCCAACGGTACACCGGAGAGTTACGCAACGATGGTGCTGCTGCTGCTGCATCAGCGGAGATATATTTAAAGTTTTATTATTGTTTAGTGGGTTGCAGCAGAGGACTTCACGGACAATCTAGGTTAATTAGTATTTTTAAAGAACTGAGAAATTTTTTCCCCTCGTCGACGCCTCATCTCGACTGTGGCGGGCGGTCGGGCGGGCGGCGCAGGCTCCTTCCTTTCGTCTTCAGGCGCGGCAACCGGCAGTCCCGAAATGTCGCCGGTAGTGTCAGTAGGGCAGGCATCGGACGACGTGTTACTGATAGACGGATGATGTATGCGCCACCACCGCACGCGACGTGAGTTTCTCACGCACCGCTAAAAGCGTCGTTTGTCACTTCGTTGTCGGAGGGTCGCGAATAGGGTCGTATGGTCTCGTATGGTCAATGTATTCATTCTTGCAAACGCCATCGGCGCGTTACGTCGTCTCTAACGGCGCGCATACAATAACGCTCATTATTACCGCGACGTTAACGCAATTTAACACGGGCTCGACTGGCCCTCCTTTATGACATCAGAGAGTATCTAGGAAACAATTCCAATTTACCAGGCGGGTGGGTGGCAGAAATTTCACATAGACAATTGTTACGCAATGGCGGGTCGGCCGACTACGTAAAAGGGAGTAGGCAATTTCGCCTCTTTTTGCATCCTGCCAGAGCAAGCGTAGCGAGCAACAAAAAATAGGTACTATTTGGACGTCGACTATCTCCCCGGCACACCATTATCCCCCGAACCAAAAAGTTAGCGGACAGTTTGAGAAGCCTGCTCATATGGTAACCGCCAACTTGCCAACAGCAGGTGTCAACCTGCCAACTGTAGGTTGCTACTTTTTTCTACAAAAGAGCGAGGAAACCCGTAGTACGGCGACAAATCGTGGCCTCCTTTTCTCTCTTACTTCAAAAACGTTCTCGTTTTTTCTCAAACGGCAGGATGCCTTTTCGGCTTTGCCGACTTACTTGTTCGGGTGGTGGCTGGAAAGTTTGGAGTTTTTTCCTCTTTCACCCACCACCGCACGTGGCTCTTTTTTTAGGGAAAACATTTAACTCGGTAAACAGAGCTTGTGCCCAATTTGGCCTAGTCTAGTTGAGTAAATGGGAGGGGGATTTCGTTTTTCTGGCTCATTGGAGGGGTGATTTGGGTCCGGGTGATTTACGGTAGAAAATTCCCAGCACACTTCATCCGAAGCCTCGAGAAAAGAAAGGTGGTGAAACCTTTGGCGCACACAATTTGACACGCTTGACGCCTCTGGGGGACGACGATTAGGGAGTAAGTGCCTCAATTCGAATTTGTCGAACTGTCGAATCTTGTAAACATTTTCCAGACCGTTGTCCACAAGAGGCAAACAACGGGCGGTCACTAAACTCTCCTTGACCGCTCTGCGCGACTAGGAAAGAAAAGGTGAAGGTTTTCGTGAGATTTCTTCGTGAAAACGTTTTACCATCGTCTAGAAACGTCCGTTATTATTAGGGCATTTTTCGTTGATTTCGCGGTCGCACGTTTGCATACCGTCAACAACGGGGATAATCGCTCGCTGGCTGCGAAACAAAAATTATTTTCACTCGCGGATTTTTTACCGAAAGTTAACCGGGTCAAGCAAGCAAGCAAAGAGTACTTCTGGGTTGCGGGTTGAGTCGAAGCGACCTTGTAGTCTGGAAAGGTGATAAAAGTGAAGCGTTTCTCTTGCACTCTTGTCGACAAGTTGCATGTTCTGGTATGTGTGTGCCACGTCATAAAGATGTAAGACAACAGAAAGTGATGTAATGCGCAGCAGTAAACCTAATTTACGTATTACGTGGAATTGCAAAAAATGCTTTGAAAATGTAATGAAAGTTCTCTACACCTCACATAACTTTCAAGTGCGCTAACCTTGTCGAAAAGTTAAGTCTCATGCAGTGGAAACACCATGCTTACAAGTTATGTACAGTGCAACTAAATGCTAGCCTAATGTAAAGTATAATTTCACCAAATATTCTACTGTAATTACTATTCCAGCATGTAGAACGCAATTCTTCAGAACTTCAAACGTTTATTTTTCAAAGAAAACCACATACACACATGCTGCAACGCAAGCATAGACGAGTAGATTGAACACGCATACAAATATGTACACATAACCGAGCGCCTTTCCCAGAGTCTCCAACTCACGTCTATCTCCTTCCCAGAGGATCGAGTAGCCTCCCGCACTCCAGTCGAGGGAACACTCGAATAGCGGAAGCAAAGCAAGCAAAAATACCCATCGGCACGTGTATGTAGTACGTAAAACACACAAAATATATCAACAATAACGACAGAGGGAAAAAACGCGCTCGTACCTCACACGACGCCTCATTCAAAAAACAAAACCGCGTACCAAAATGTACTTGATTATTTGCGAAACAACAAAAAGACCACAAAAGTATACAACCGGATCATCATCGTCCGCCAGCACTCAATCAGCATGCCAAAAGCAGCCAGCAGAGATGACTGTCCGATCTGATTTTAAAAACAAGAGGCAGCAACAGCTTGCCACTGTATAAGCTTAGTATGTTTTGAGCAGCACCAAACGCGACAGACATTGCTTCGCGACAACAACGAGACAGTGACGTGACAAACAACGACCAATTATCACAATGTCGCTTTTCAGACAGCACGAAAAAGAGCGCAGCTCACACGTACTGTACGCACTGATCGGATTGCACTGTGGAATGGCCACTGGGACCAGCCAAAACCAACTGAGCGAGATGACAGAGCGCGCAACTCGCAATGCCTCGATCGTGCAGCGCACTCCGATCGACGGAGGGTAGAAATTCCAAACAAGCATTAAAATCAGACCGAAAACACCAATGGTAAAACTTTTTGTGGCTCTCGAAATTTCCACTCCCTCCTCGATTTAGACAAACAAGCAAACGACCAACGAAAGAAGAACTGCTGCTTCTGCTCTAGCTAGTAACGCCCGACTGTCTATCGCTAACGACGAAAAAGCTGCTGCTGCTAGGCTCACCTGCTTCTTCTCTACGCGAAACGCAAACGTCAGATGAACAGAGGTGTCCTACCCTAACGGCGCGATAAGCACTGCGCACCACACCCGATTCGACGCGTATGAGACTCGTGAGACGTTCGGACTGACTGGCTCATGAACCGCACTGCGCACAAAGTATTAGACATAGTAACGTACCGTACTTTTGCGACTAATCCCCGTTGGTTCAGGTCAGGGGATTATTAGCCGGTGTCAAAATGCTTTACACGCTAAACACTCACGTATTAGAAGAAGGAAGAAGCACTCGTTCAAAGCCAAGCAGGGCAAAACTAAAATGCACGGTAGCAAGAGAAAGAACACGGTCGACAACTACCATCTCCTAGAACGAACGTAGAACACTACACTCGATGAAGGACGGCTAACACTACGCACACAAATGAATGGGATACTCAGTTCTGATCAACTCGAAACTCACCGATCAATGCGGAAAGCGTGCAGCTTATAAATGCGAACATCGATTGAAAACGGGATTCAAGACGGTACTCGAGTAGAAGAGGGAGGTGAGGGGACAACGTACAATACTGCAAGACCACCGCACACGCTAACTTAAAAACGAAGCAGCACAAGACGCGCATATTTCGTCCAAAGGACGCACACGCAGAAGAAATCACAAATCACGCGGGCGGAGAAGAAAGCAGAAGAGGGAAAACGACACATATTATTCAGAGGAGTGACTGTAAGCTATTTATGACTACAACGATTGTACGCGCGTCAAAAATGCAGACAAGCACAGAAACGTACAGCGCTAAGCCAGAAGTGGGAAGCCGATCACATGATCAGCGAGATGTCGTCCGCCACGTCTGCTCGCGCCGAGAGGTAAAAGATCTCAAACTGCATTGATTCTCCTACGCCGCGCAGTCACCCGCGATCGACAATCGTGCAACGAAAGCTCTGCAACTCCTACTCTGCACTATGTACAGTCACGTGACGACGAAGTCACACTGCACGCAAAAGGTTACAGCTAAAATGTAGCTACAATTTGCAACAGCAAAAGCGCCAACAACAAAGATACTCAACGTACAGTACGTGCACAATTACAGGCAATACGCAAAGACTACGATAAAATCTACACAGAAAACACCGACACCGACGCTAAAATTCGTACTTTTATTGCTGCACAATCCTTATTGCTTCGCGAAACACAACGACGTATTGCTCATCTGATTATTACCAAAGAAGAACATGTACTGTACGCAGACCAAATCGAACACGCTTAAGCAGCTATTGCTCTCTAATAAGACGCACGCCACTCCTGCTCTGACCGCACGATTATTGCTGCGACAAGAAGCGAAACACGTAGTAGCCGACACAAATAGGCTTGCTAGCAACACACTCAAGTGCAACTATCAACGACACTAGAGTAAGCTAACAGCGCGAATAATGATCAAGCGGCGAACAAACACGATTGCCTAAGACTTCACGAGCCGCCACTGATTTGATTGACATCTTGGACCAGTACTATTCGCCACTACAGCAGCAGCCTACATCTAGAAACGAGCGAGAAGCGCGAGCGACAATACAGAGAAATGCAGCAGTCAGCATGACTCCGTCCGCAGTCGGGCTCGAAAAGCGAGCATACAACGTACAGTAGACTGCACAAAGTAGAATACAATGCATAATACAGGTAACGCAGCCCGCAATGCAGTCTCCTCGCCGTACACTCCCGGGAACGACGCCAGCAGCTCAAGGCAATAAAACGTTCAGACGGCTGCTTATCGTCCGCACGCCGAGGCGCACCAGTCGCACTACCGTTTTGCACAATCGCCAAGACCGGTGTCGGGAGAGGACGCGGACAGTTTGTTGTCAGCCAGCAACGACGGTCACATTCGGGCCGCCGCGCCGGAGAACGCAAACGATCACGAGACGCATGCTGGCGGCAGCGATTGACACACGCAGTGGTAGAACATGTAGACGCCTAAAAGAACAACTTGTGTAAATAAGGCGCGCAGTTTAAACCAGTGTAGACTAGTACAATGTACAGTACGTGTACGTACGTATCAGGGGCGTAGGGCCATAGAGGTTTTCCCCGCTTGAGCCCCACCCGAAACTTGTGTGGGAGAAGTAGGGTAAAAGTGTCAATTTGGGCTCATTTCTAAAGGTTTTCCACAGGTGAGCCCCCGAAACCTTGACGCGCCTGTGTATATAAAAATACGCATGTACTGTGCCGACTTAGAAACGTAGAAAGTATTCGTAGACTATTAATACATGTAAATACATATGTACAGTGTGTATAACGTACGCTTTTAATGAAGAATGGCTGCCGACTTTTCTGCTCGCGAGCCGGCGATTACGAGTAGCCATTATACGCCGAAACAAGCGGTGGCGCCTACAAAGGAACAAACACGCTGCAAGAGTGCACGTGTCAGTGTGGACAATGCCCCGAGCATTCGCTACACTGAGCCTAGATGGACAGACAGCTACCGTACCTTCAAGTGGAGCGAGTGCAACGCCTGCGGACTCGTCTGCATCTGCATGAATGGAGCAAACTCAGCGCCGGGTTGATAGAAGTCTAACGTCTGAGCAGCACCGCCACCGAAAGCTCGTGCAGCCGCTGCCGCCGCAGCTGCGCCTACCGGCGACGTTGGCGACGTCACGTAGTTCGGATAACCGTTCAACACTGAAACGAAAGCTGATCAAAGAATAGAACAATCAAACGAACAATGAGCACCGAACTACGAATGTACATACCGCATACAAAAGTACAGTACGTAGTGCCTACGATAGCAGTGTTGAACGATCGTCTCGACTAACACACCGAACAAGCAACAACACAACGCAAAGCCACGCCGACAACAGAAACACAAGCACGTCGAACAAAAGCCAATCGATAACTGCAGTACCTGTATGTCGCTGCGGCGACGTCAGCGCAAGCGTGGGACTGGCTAGCGAGAACTGGGAACTGAAGTCGGTTTGCTGGAACAACTTATCACCGGGCGACATGACATACAAGCCTCCGGCAGCGGCCGTAGCAGCTAAACAAAGCACACGAGGAAGCAGTTGAGTGAGAGGAATCGTTCGCCGGTGCTGACAAGACTTCATAGCGTAGCCAAGCTCCGCGGATACCAAACGCTACCGACCGAAGCGAGTACAGTAACAGAAGTTGTATACGCGTACGTGGTAAAAAGCAGCTAGCTAATCGCTACATCTAGCAACGCGACTCATGCTTAATAACGCAAGCAAAAAGTGCAAATCTGGCGGGAAGGCTGATTAATAAGAGAGCAAAAAAGTCGTGCAAGCAAAAAAACGCAACGGGCCCTAACTAGCTTACGAGCAGCCGCCGTCGAGAAAGCGCCGCCACCGCTACGTGTCGTCAACGAGCCAAGAGACTGTTGTTGTTGCTGCTGTTGGCGCATCAACTGCTGCTGTTGAGCAGCAAGCAGCTTTTCCGCAAACATGCTTACATTAAGCGCAGTGTTTGAGCCACCGCTGCACCCACCGCCGCCGAGAACGTTCGGCGTCGGCGCACCGAGTGCACTACCGCGGGCGTGCACAAGGTGAGGCGAGAGGAGGTTCAAGCGCTGCTGCTGCGACGACGGCGGCAAGCCTAGAAGACGAACGGCTAGTAGTGGGAAAAAGAAACAACGAGACATGCCGTATAAGTAGAAAAGAAATACATCTAGAAAGCGACAAAAAGAGAGAGACCAACGAACATGCAGGCGCGCGAGTAAGTCTAGACGAGAAAGCGCGCAGAGGAAAATGAGCATAGGAAGCAACGCAAGACGAAAGGAAGCCGGGGAAAAAGAACGATATTCGAGAGCAGCTAGCAAGCAACAAACACATTAAAGCGTAGCACACAAAACGACCGCCGCATACATACATGCCGGCTATCACTGCACGAGAAATGAACCTTTGCAGTATGTACTGTATATAGACTGTATGCAATGTGTCGTGTACATGTTCGACTAAACGCGAATTCTCAATAAGTGAGAAAAGACTTCAGACTTGAAGAACATACGCATGAGTTCATGCATGTATGCAGCAAGAACACCTGCTGCCAATGCCTGCGTAGTTTGTTTCTAAATTACGATCGATAGACTACATATCGAGAAGAGTGCACCGCGGAAAGCGTGAAATACAGTACTTGTACGATCGTATATCATCGCGCACATACCTGCCGCCGGATAGTAGAGCCCACCGGCACCGAAACCGGTAACACGCGGAAAGTAAGCTGCATAATTTGCTAAAAACGAAACCCCATTTAGAGTACATCCCGTGATCTTCTACAATCTCATTCGTCATCACATAACGTAATGTACACGTAGAGCCAATACTCACCTAATAACTGTTCGGGAAGATTCAGAAGACTACGCGCAGCGGACGCTCTGCCTTTAGCGAGTGTAACCGGAAGCATCACCTCCTTCGGTTGAGCCTTCTTGCATTCGACCATCTTGCAGTTGATTTCGTGAAAATGAATCTCGCACACCTTGTCGGCCACATCCTCGTTCTCGAACGTCACAAAGCCGAAGCCTATAGCAGTGTGGAGAAACGAACACGCTAACATAGTGTATGGTACATCTCTTCACGTACGCCAATTGCCCACGCACTAATTGAATTGCAGATCGCGCCTAATACTCAACTCCGCACTTTGCCGCCTATTACTTCGGCCGCGTACTTCGTGAACTCAAAGCTATGATATAATTAAAAATCAACGCGCCTACACTACGGGTGCGCAGACGCAGACATAATCGCGTGGTGACCAGAGTTCGATCAAGAACTCGGAGAGCGACCCTCCCAAACACGCAAGACACGTCCGACTGTCTACCCGTCCCGACACCTAACACCACGACAGCAGCGCGTGTCGTACGTAAGGAGGGAGCTTGCGCTCGCTGCTAAAAGCTGCGCACCAAAGCCAAACATGTCGATAGCGTTAAAAAGCACCTAATTAGGTGGCGACTGTCAATAAGGCCGTCCAGCGTCGCGATCCCGACCGCGCAGCGCCAACGAGTTGCCTGTTGACGTTCTCACCTCTCACTCGCGTTCGCGCGCTCCCTCGCTCCTTCCGAAATATCCCGCACTAGAAGCCAATTTTCTCTTCACACCTACTTCTTCGCCTATGCACATACAGCGCACACATAGAGCGCGTACGACTTCGGTCGGTTGCCGCGTGACAAGCTTGCTTCGACGTGCAAAAATTGTAGAGAAAAGATAAAACTTTCATGAGCTATACACGGCTATACATAATTCACAAGCAAATACACACTCTCTCTTGAGACAAGCACCACGCGTACTGACAAGGAAGAAAGCGAAGAAAGAATGGATGCGCGTTCCGTCATCATCCCTCAGAGTGCGTGCGAACCGACGAAATCGCCGTACAAAATACTACGCGCTCTTTAAAACAGCTAGCTAACGTTCTAATGCGAACACGGAAACAAAGTTCAGAAACTTTGCGCAATGCGATTCAAATTTCAAACTGACCAGCGCAAAGATTCCAGGAAATTCATCAACAGCATGGTCGTGTACGCATATGTGCATACGCGTAACGTATCACTGCACATATAATGAAGCAGCATGCACGAAGAGGCAACAAATAAGCGTGCTTATTGCAACAGCATAGCTCAGTCACTCGCTCGTCTAAATTTAGCAACCCCTGCATCCCTCTTTTATCACTTGCACGCGTCTCCCTCTCACTACTGTACGTGCAGACACTAGTAGATGGCGAAAAAGCAACTGCAAACGGAAGCTATTTTACCTCGATGCCTCTGCGTCGACTTATCAAACATGAGCATTGAGTCTTCGACCTAGAAAGCAAAACAATAAATACAACTGCTCCATGCACGCATGCATGCACAAGAAGAAGCGTACTTTTCCGAACTGCTCAAAGTATGCCTTCATGTCCTCGACAGTGGTGGACGCCGAGAGGCCACCGATGAACACCTTCTTCGTCTTCGTCACCATCTGCAAGATGAAAAAACACACGTTACGTGCACGAACGTATAGCCACATTATCTACGGAAAACTAAATACAGTACATACTGCACAACTATATTCTATGAACAAACCCGCTACACAACGCTATAGAAGCTTACACGCGGTGTCACGTTCATCGTTGCTTCTATGTGGTACACGTTAGTAAAAAACGGTGAAGGTCAAGAAAGCGCAAAGCGGCAACGTTTGCGGCAATGAAAACTTGTCAAAAACTCGAAAACATGAGGAAAAAACTCGTCAGCAGGAGAGTTGAAGTTGGCTAAATGAACGCTCGTCGGTGTACGCAGACGCGCAGCAGAACGACCTGCACATGACAAAACCAAGCTAGCAATTATCCTCGCGACGTGCACATAACTCTTCCAGGACAAAGCACACAAAAGCTAATGGCGCAGGACAATAGAGCAGCGCATGTATGCGCATAAAGTACGTACAAGGGGTACCAAGGCACATGGAAAAAATCACAGCAGCGAGCAGTGAAGCAAAAATAAGTTTTCGGTTAAAAATATCGAAAACTGCTCGTTCTCGCTCCTCGCTGGAAGCAGTAAGTGCTGCAGCAGGCGCCAATCTTGGCTAACTGCTCAAAGTACACACAGCACATACAAGAGCATAATGTACGTACGTCAGTCTACGTGAAACTGGCGAACGACAACGAAGAGTGGAGAGAGAGAGAGAGCGAGCGCGCAAAGGACTTAAACGGGAGAGCCAGCCTCCGGATCAAGACTTCAAGTCTGAATATAAATTGCCTCCACACTCGAGTGCTCCGAGAAAGGAGGCCACTGCTGGGGCCCGCTGGAAGCTACCTAAGCGTACTTTGCTTGCTCGCCTCCAAGGGCGTGCGATAATATCACAACGTATTACGCGTCCATACGTGAAGCATCACTGGCCGATAATCGATTAATAGTAACGCTACTTTTTGCAACTCGCCTATTGAAGAACGCGAGGAAAGACAATGCATGAGCTGGAGGAAACTTTTAGTGCACACAGCTTACGTTATATAATGGGCGAGAGGCGAAAGCGCAGTCAGCACACGTTAAGGGGAGCCTGGCCGGGCACTTTGCATGCAAGTAGAAGTGAGCGAGAGAAAAGAGCAGAGCACGAACGACTCTAGATTGCGTCGAAGAAAAGAAGAGCCAAGAGCGATTGAATTGGCCGATCACGGAATCATTATTCCAAAGAGGAGAAAACTTCCGATCATAAACACGGCGGTGACGGAGTAGCCTGCGCACGCACGCTCGAGTTTGTACGCAAACGTACAGAAAAAGAAGCCGAGGAATCTCTCAGCTCAAGAGAGATGCGTTCCACACTCACTCGGGTCTCTCTCGATAAATAATCACTAAAGCCTCGTCCTGGCGCAAGTAATTCGCATATTTGATCGTCGAAAGCGATGGCAAGATGTCTACACGACATACACATACGAGAGACGGCGCGAGAAGTTCACCAACGCAAATAGCCCCGAAAAAATCTCCACATAAGCGCGTACGTAATAGGCTTGGAGACCGACAATTTGACGTATACTCAGGCCTCGTCGAGCGCCAAGCTGCCTAAAAATTTCGCCCGTTCTCAAGTGCGCCAATATGTAATTGCCAATTTATTTCTTCTCAAGCATAGATAATTCCCTTCCTGCTCAGAGAAAGCTAAGAAAAGTGCACTTTACGTTTCGATTTCACGCGTCTCCGCACTCGCTCTCCAGCTAAAGCCTCCAACTCTCATTCTCGTCGTCTCGCAAAGTTGATATCAACTATGCACCCCCATGCTTGCGTACCGCATGTCGCACCTCATACTATAAACGGGTAAGGTTTACACGTGCTACTTCGACTATGAAGCACAGAAAAAGCTGCATAAGCTACACAGGGGACACATCACTTCTATCGCACACAAAACTGAACCATGTACTTTACACCTAAAATGACTCTATTTCTCAGTTGACAGTCACTGCGTTCTCAGTTGACAGTCACTGCGTACAACGGTCTATAAATTCGGCCAGAAATCCCCGAAACGCGTCGTAGAACTAGCTCTGCTTATTCGCACACAAGTGCCAAAATGCATGTCAACAGACGCCGAATCGCGAAGCACACAACAGCGTCATGGTAATTTCATTACACCGAATCAGGCGAGACGACTTGGCTTAATTAACCGGAACAGAGGCAAACTACGCCAAGCAGAACTGAACAGCACACTATTTGGACGAAAAAACTCAATACAAATCAAATATAACCGCCACACTGCGACAAAAACAACAAGCGCAATTAAGCCACTCAACTTCTGCGTCCAGCGCGCAAACTAGCAAACTATAACAAATCAATTTCGCAGATACCGACAAAGAAGACTCACGAAAAGCCAGATGCACTATTACTTGCCTCCACATGAAACACATCGTTAGAAACGAAAACAGCAAGATAACAATCGAGGCTGCAACGATCTTTCCTCCCCTAATCCTAAACGAACACTAATCGAGGCCAGCTAGCTTGCACACGAAAGGAATCGTCCCCGAAATGTACTCGTCTCGTTCGATGCACCAGCAGAAGCCGCCAGCACGTTTCATTCTTGTGCACACATCCCTAAGTGTAGATGTACACGGTAATCAACTTTCGTTCGGCCATAAAATGTGCGCGACTTCTTCGTCGGCCAATTTTGTAGAGAAAAAGATCTTCAATAAACTTCTCTCGAGCTAGCGTTCGGCATGACGTCAGCTAACATACGCGCAAACATGAAGCGAGTATGCGTACACGCACAACCGACCAATGTATAATACGCCTGTAGACGCTACCTCGAACGAAGAAGCGCACTGATTCAATCCGTCATCCGCCTACTACTCCAACAATAGCTCAAGTAATAGCCAATTATCCTTTCCGGATCCTATCGCCCAACCACGATCAAAGCTCAATGGAAATTACAGCCAGCGCGGCACGAGTCTCGAGGCGGGCGCAAAAAAAGACGAGCATCGATTCTGCTCGCGACTCGACACTCATGTTTAGTGTACTCAGTCTCCAAGCCCACATATACCGAGCAGCTCAACTATCGCCTAGCCAGAACCGGCAGTTATCTTGCTTCAGAGCGCCGCTAACGTACATCTAGTAAAGTAAGCGCATAAACTACGAGCTCCATTCTCAGGATAAGAACACAACACCAGTCGATGTGCATGGCTAAAGCTTAAGCTAAGCTCAACCTGCAGCACGTCTTACTGTCTACAGATCAAAGCCTCCAAAAACTGTACACCACTGGATTCAACCCCCACATTGCGCCGCGTACCGCTAGTATGTGCTCAAGCAAGTTTTCGTTTAGGCGCATAGATAAACAAACATAAAAATCGCAATCGCGATAACACAAACGCCTGCTACCACTGCTGCCGCTATTGCAGCACCGGGTCGATCATCATGTCTGGCTGGTCATACAAGCAGATGTCTGTACACATAGAACAGCACATTCGTCCTGTGTGTACAATACGCACGAACTATTTTCGTGCATCGGCTCAATTTTTTGTCGGCTTTGCGGAACAAAAAACAAGTCTACACATTCTTGCGAAAGCAAGCCACTCATTCTGCGCGCAGACCACAGATCATAAAAAAATTGCCAACTAGCATACAAAGTACACCGGCAGAACATTAGTATATGTGAAAATGGTGCAGTAAAAGTTCCATCATAAAAGTCAAAACACAATATATCTCAACAGCTACGCGTATGGAGCCGCTCCCTGACATTTGTAGGTCAACCAGACCTAACGTACACTCGAGTCGAAACTGAAACCTAGCGCAGGTACGATTACTGACCCTATTTCTGGCCTCGACTTCCGCCTGCGGCCGGAAACTTAACGCGAAAAACAAACCCTGCCTAATGACGACGATGAGCTTCTCGCCTGAGGCACGTTCAGATCAACTGGCGTGCACGCTGTCTGCCCGCAGCCAAGCGCGCGCCGGCTGTCAACAACTCGTCAGTGGCACTCATTCTTGTGATACGCTACTCGGCAAGCTCACCACCGGAATGCATTCTTGCTAGATTTCGAGCGATTAGACCTCAGATCGGAAAAAATTCCAAGCAGCTAACTAACTGATGAAGTGAGTCTCGCGTAGCGGCTGATAGAAATTATTTGTTACCTTTATATATTCTGACTATTTGAAGGAAGGCACAAGCCAAGTAATATGCGTTCAAAGCACTATCATAGACTGCACATATAATACGTAAGAGCCTGGCGGAAAAGCTTTTAGGCTCATCACCACCTTCTTCCTGATTGAATATCTTGCTAGCTTCGAGGAAGAGCGAAGTTGCCCTCCTCCCCTCTCCGTGCAAAGTAAATTGGATAAACCCTGCCGACTGCAGTAGCAGCCATCGGCACGGAGTGCGCGCGAGAGCGTGCATAAAGCAGACATCCCCACGCGGGTGGCTCGGCGAGGCATCCAGGTGTTGTGCAAAAATTACACGCACCACGGTGAGGCTGTCAATTTACTCTCGCTCGTCAGTCAGGCGTGCCGCAGACAAACCAGTCGTCTTGAACCCACCGAACGAAGCGCGCTCTCAAGCGAGCAAGAGAAAAAACTGCGAAGAAGCGCTGAGGAGAACTAAAGCGAACAACTCAACTGGTATATCGGAAAACTTGTCGGCACACACCGACGATCACACGATAACTATCCGTCTTTCGGCTACGCGCCGCAACTACTTACTGCCAACGCAACAACCTCTATGGACGCACAATACAATGCAGAGTATTAGAGAAACACCGACCGGTCTGCACGCTACCTACAAGAACAGGCTTGTTTACTGCAACACAATACGTCAAGCTGCTCAGAAAAGCCAGCTCTTCGAGTCGAGAACGCTCAGTCGCAGACTACACACCAGGCACCAAACTCGCAGCACTGTAGGGCCAACTAAACGAATCATCGCGACAGCAAAAAACACGACAAGGAAAAACATTCGCCGTGCCTGTCGCAGCTTATTCAATGACTACTGTGAAAACAGCGACACACGCCGCAAACTTCAACTAGTCGATCTGCAAATCACTTCTCCGACGAGAATATAGATCAATACGGACGTTTACTCCACAACGTGATCGTAATTTACGTGCCATTATATGGCGATTACGGTAGAAAGATGCACGTGCAGAATATGTACAATACGTAAGATATACATCGAAGACATCTTTTACCTTTGGCTGTGATTTCTTCGGGAAGGCAACTTTCGGATCAATCTAAGACGAAGGCAAAAAATGGCAACTGGGCACGGCGTCAAAGTAGACGACGCTGCGACTACGCATAATGCGTGTACAATACGTTAGAGCAGTGGAAGAGAAGAGCAAGCGCTACAGCTATCAACTAACCTTTTTGCCGTCTAATTCGTGCACAGGTTGCGCTATTACTTTCTCTACGCTAGCGGCGTCAGAAAAGGTGATAAAACCAAAACCTCTAAAACATACAGACAAGCCTTTTGGCGAAAGCGCTATAAAGCAATCGACAGTGTACTTTGTAAGAGTATAAAACCCCTCACAATCTAGTCCGCTGATAGTGAAAATCTCTGTCAAAATCACAATCCACGCTGACTGTAAACTTCAGTCAAGTAATCGAACAATAAATGGAAATTTAGCTCAACGGCACACGAATGTGAGGGCTTTTATCGAACTAGGCAAAAACTACGAGAACAGACCAAAACCAGCACGGCATTTGCACCATGACAAAGCAATACCTAGCACGCTTCGTCGCCGGATCTCGCATCACCATGCTCTCTTGAATTTCGCCAAACTGCTTGAAATACTCGACGAGACTTTCCGACGTTGTCTGCCAGCTGAGCCCACCAATAAACATCTTCCTAAAACATCCCGAAAAATCCTGCGCTGAGTCTTGCTCGACATACACGCAAACGTACACGTGCATGAATCTAAATGGCAACAGCACCAGTCACTTACCCTTCCTGTTCGCCGGAGTTATTTGCACCGTTCTCCATCTCCATCATCTCGCTGCCGCTCATTTTTCGTCGCTTTTCGCTAGGCGACGGAAAACACGCCTCCCTTTTTGCACACGCTTGCGCGTACTCCGTTTGAGCGTCAAAAAGCACTAAAACACGACACACATCAAGCACAACGCGGCAATCCACTGCACAACGCCACAACCACCACCCAAGGTTTCAAAATGTTCAAATGACTACGGGTCGTTATTACGGACACAACTTAAAATAAAAAAGGAAAAAAAAACATTATTTTGAATTTTCGAATAGAGTAGCATCCTTAGTTTCGATCACTTTTGCTATTTTCTCTATCGCTTTAAAAGAGAAACACAATTATTGGTCGAGCATTTTATGAGAAACATAGCGCATATGTGAGTGATGTCCTCTCTCCGCGCTGGGAGTCAAAGTTAGCTCCCGGCAGTGTCGTTGTAGTTTTTTAAATCGTCAAAGTGATCGAAACTAGAGATGCCTTCCCAGTTTCGATCACAGCGTTTTGTCGCGTCCCTGATTTCGATTAGCAGCAAACCAGCCAATGGTATCCCGTGTTAATCGGAGTCAGGGCCTAAACGATCAAATCGTGAATCTCAACACGTTTTAGCACAGACCAAAAATTTTCACAGCATTTCAAATTCTGCGAAAAACCAAGCAAATTTTATGCACAAACCTGAGGTAGGTACTGGCGATAAAAAGAAAGTTCAGAGCGGTCAAAGTTTGCACAATTTTTGACTCATTCAAGTTTGGTCGGGCAAGACTGAAAAAATCGACCAATGTCGTTGCGTCAACGCCTTTCTGAACAACAGAGAGTTGCCCTTCTTTTAATTTCGCGTCAAATTTTTTCCATAAACTGCAGCTAGAAGAAAGCTAATTGATCCTAAATTTAAAATGATCAAAGTAGTCGAAACTAGAGACCGATCGAAATTAAAGACGCTACCCTAATTATTTTTCTCAAGTTTATATGAACAATTGCAATAGTAACACTGATTGGAAACACGTTAAAAGAGATGCAAATAAAAACGTTTGTAGTTAACGCAGTACATTTGTAGGCTGCACATCTAACCAGAAATATTGTCGGTGTCCAAAAATTGTTTAAAATATTTGCGTAAAGCTGCTCCGTAAATACCAAAGCGTAGCTCCAAAACATAAAGTGC
>JAQGBB010000536.1:0-18354 GCA_034691745.1 Prismatolaimus dolichurus
CGATTGCATAGGCGTTGTCTCGGCTCGTGAAATGACCGCGTATAGTTCTACTCCTGGCGTCCTCGAAGAGCACGCCGGCCCCGAGGAGGACATCGTCCGAGTCGTTACCGATGATAGGCCGCTGAAAGAGCACTAGATTTGTGAGGAGTTCGCCCTGGAACGCGTCAGAGGGCTTCTCGTTGGAGGCGAGAAGGCGACGAAAGCCTGTCAAGAACTTGTTGGTCTTTGGAAGCTGCACAGCAAGCATGTCGCTCAGCGTTTCTGTCTCGATCAACGGAGTCGGCGCGTCGCACGTGCTGTAGAGCGCCACCGGTTGGTCTCGCAGAAGGCTCACGATGCTGGTGTGGCTGGCCGCGACGGCGGCCGCGGCGCGCTCGATCGACGCAAGTGGGCCGAACGCAATGAGTCCGAAGAAGCGTACGAGGCCGAAGATCATCGTCGCCGAATGTGGTCGGCATCGACCGGCAAGCTGACGAAGGACGAACACCGATGGATGCAATGAGCGACTATGATTGTGGCCTTGAAACGAAAATTACAACTATTTTGCGCACACGTAATGAGCTAAACATGTCTGTGTCCGATCAGGGGGAGCGCTTTCGAATTCCCGAATCTGGAAAACAAGCGAGCCCGCATGCGAAGGTCTCGAAGGAACGCGCGCGAAATAGGAAAAAGGCAACAGCAGCGTTCTCGCTCCATCCACGCGCCATGGACGCCAGCCGGCCTGTGCGCTAAGGCGCACTTGCGGCCTCCTCCGGAGCGGTCGAAATGTAAAAAAATTAGATTTTTTGCGCCACGATTGAATTGACGGGCAAAGTTTCTTTCTCTTCGCATGAGCCGTCGATGGCGTGGTCTGCGCATTTCAAGCACGAAATATGAACCGACGTGCGTACGCCAAGTCGGCTTCCGGTTGAGGAGTACCAATCGAAACGACTGAACGTCGCCCGGCGAATTAAAAATTCCAAGCCGGGCAACTTCGAGTTCCGGTGAGACAAGTCGGCCACTATGAAAATCCGCACCGAGTTCCTTCCCCGCCCGCCCGCCCGGCCCGCATGTAGCTACGTGCACGGCCACGATTGCCCGCTCGCTCTAATCCCTCTTTTTGAATGATGAAGCAAAGTCCACGTGGGAAAATTTCAGTCCACGCAATAGTTAGCACAAAGTGTACACACTGTAGCCAATGTTTTAGCCCGCATTAGCAACTACTGGCTTCGGCAAACACGATTAGCGCATGCATGGAGGACGTGAAAATGAGTTTTACGCAAAGAAAGAAAAGTTGTCCGCATAGCTGAGAGGCAGGCTTAGAGTGAGGAAAAAACGATTTCTCAGCGAAATGCACGAGAATAAGGATGCAATTTCCCCCCGCATTCCGACCGCTTTACGAGCAATTTCGACGTCTCCAGGAACGCCACCAGTGGCTGCAAAGTGCCCTCTCCGTCAACGGCTATAGCTGACAGGAACCAGACGACCCTCACTCCCTCGTAATATAAAACGTCGGCGCTCCCCGCTGGTGCTGCTGCGAACAGGAAGCACGGCCGTATTTGGCAATTGAGGAAACGCGAATTCGCCTCCTGAGAGGAGTCTAGCTTGCCAGCTAGCCGTCGACTGCTAGCTAGCGTACGCGTAGAGGCCATCATCGGATTGCGTAACGCGCACGAGCTGCTGCACGAAGCTTCCTGCAGCGCTCTTCCAGCATTGTGCCGGTGGAAGACAAGATTTCATTGTCTTGCGAGTTGAGTGCCACGCGCCTGGCGCTGTTACGTGCGTAGTAAGGTACTATGTACGAGGCGAGACAGAGATATTGATAGGCTGCTTCTTCGTCTATCTCGTGCACGTACGTAAACGAAGGAAGGATCTTGTCGTGCAGTGTTTCGCCGCGATTGCTGGGCCGAGCGATGGGAGGCGAGGAGGCAAATGGCAGCGCATTAGCACGCACGCGGATGCATGGACGGAGATAGAAGCGAGAGGCAACGCATTGCTTGCGCACCGAGTCGAAGGACGAGACGCCGCTGAGCTTGAGAGCGGCGCCGAGCAAGCGAGTGAGCACATGAGCGCCGCGGCGCAGATCAGCAACAATAAGCTTGGTTCACTCGGGCTTTTATTACTTTCTTTCCGAGCCATGCCTGCTGCCGCTGCCTGCTTTTTCCCGCCGTGCTCTACTGGCGCCATTCTATCCGCTCACGATGGCGGCAGCAGCACTCGGCTACATGAATTTTCGCTCGCTTGCCTCTCGTTTTGCGTGAGCTTAGCGAGGCAAAGGCGTCCTCTTTGTACACAGCATTCTGGGCATTCCGTTTCGCCAATTCCCTCACTCACTACACTGCATTATATAGCGTCGCAGCAGCTACAACACGCACCACAATGCCATTTTTGCGTGCGCCGCTCACGTACGTATGACGGACGGCATTCGACACAGCTAACGTTCTCATCGGCGAGCAGGAGGCAGTCCCGGCTATGACATGTATATATTGATTGCACGCAAAACTCGCGTCCAAGCCCAGCACACAAGAGAGAATGCGTATATTCTCACGTGGGTTCACTCGGCTTTATAAGTGCCCAGAAACAATGTGGGCATGTGCGTAGGCGCCAGCCACGACACACGGCGCCCGTCTTATTAGGACCGCAGCTACGGACAGCATTCTTGAACGATCGACAGAGAAAGAGAGCAAAGAAGGACTCTTCATCAGGTCCTCTTCCGCTGCCGAGGTAGCTAATATGGCTCCAGCATCCTATTGTTTCAGGCGCTATACGCACCGACCGCAGCTGCTGAATGGGATTCATGCAGATAGCGCCGTGTGTTGAACGCAACGAATATCAAAGTAGGAAGTATTTTTGGAAATGATTTGGCGCAAAGCCGCAGCTTTATCCGATGCGCTGTGTTAGCAATGCAAATTTAAATCGAATTTGAAAGCACTGGGGCCGTCCATTTATGACGTCACTTATTTTTCGGCTTTCTTGACCCCCTCTCTCCCTTACGTCATATATTATAACACATAAACATAGTCTATGTTTTGCCCATAACGTCATACTGGCCCGATCCCCCTCCTCCCCCTAATTCGTGGCGTCATAAATGGACGGCCCCCTGAGGGTACACAGTCGTTCAGCTCAGGCTGAATCGGTTGTTTTCCGCTGAGAGTAAACACGAAGTTGGTTTGTAACAAACTAGCCGATACAATCCCAGAACAGACTATACAAACTAAAAACACACGACGCAAGAGTGGTTTTGGGTTTGTTAGCTAAACCTCCGTTCGCGGAGCGGATGGTTTTCCAGGAGGAGGTGTCGTTGGAGACGGGTAGAGTCGTTCAATGAAACCACTGCCCTGCGATGACGGCAGATTCTCTCCGAGAAGCGACATCGCTTCTCTCTCTGCATCGCTTTCCGTTCCCGCATCGGGCAGTTTCTGCTCCTTCGAGTTAGACTGTTTGGCTAGCGGTACAACGGCAAAGTTCCCTGACGTCACGGTAATCGGAGCCGGCGGCGCCGTTGCTTTGCGTCGATCGATGAAGATCTTCCAAAGCTCTGTCGCAATCTCCGTGCAGATGAGCTCGCCGGCGTTGTTCGAAATCATGCGTAACATGAAGACGCCGTCGGGGCGAAGGTAGCTGGAGACGAAGAGGTCGAGTAGCTTTCGCTCACTTCGGCTGGCTTCCTTCAACACGCGATTGATGCGAAGATACTTGGCGACGAAGTTGACGCGTTGAAAGTGCGCGAGCGACGAGAGCAGCCAGTAGAGGAAGTTACCACAGGTTGCAAGTGCGACGATCAAGTACCACCACCTGCGAAGGAGTGGAACGAAAACTATGAACTGCACGCCCAAAGCATAGTTGAATTTAGATTTTTGAAATTTCAACCAGTATAAAGGACGATAAAAGCAAAAAAGGTTTGAAGTAAATCGGATTTCCTATAAAATTTGGAGCCCAATCGAAACGAAAACGCCTCATTTTAGGATGCAAAAACGAATCAAATGAGAATGACATAAAATCAAGGCTGTCAATTGAGGGAATGAAATCCGTTTGAATGGAATCGATTTCAGTGGAATCGAATGTAAGAGAGTTGGATGGAATCGAAGCAAAGCAAACCACGCATTTCTAGAACAGAGTTGAATGAAAACAAGGGGCCATATATTTATGACGTCACGTCAAAATTCGAATTTTCGGACCCCCTCCCCCCTACGTCATGGGTTTTTGGATACTTATAACACATAAAATCACTTTCGGCCGGACTCCCTCCCCCTCAAACCGTGACGTCATAAATGCATGGCCCCCAATCTAAAATCGCGCATCAAGTATGGTGAACGTAATCGAAATAAATTTAGAATGAAAACCACCAATTTGCGAATCAACTCGAAACAAAATCAAAACCACCGATTTGGAGAAACGAATCGATTTCAATAAAACAGAAGCAAAAAGAAACCACTGGCTTTCTATGACGCAATAGTAACTCAGTTGGAATTAACTCACCAAAGGAAAACAAAGATCTTCTCGTTGAACATGTTGATCATTAGGACACACCTGGAAGTGGACGTTTGATTAGGCACGTTCAGGAAAGATGCGCAATAATTATTTGCCGCTCATACTGAATCGTGTATGGATGCAAGTTTCCAAGAACGCGAACTTTGAAATCGCACATGGTGACCCGCGGGAAATGGCCCGACTCTTCCCACTCTTTTCCTTGCACAAGGTCTGCGAGAATCTCAGCGCCCCAGAATGTGTATTTTGGTCCGAGGAACGCGTTGAGCAAGAAGAACTGCCCGACAACATTGCCGATGTAGAGCAACTTGACGAAGATGTAGAGCATGGTCACATAAGAGCCACTCGTCTTGCCACAATGGCGCAGATGACGAAAGGTTTCCCCACTCAAGAGCGAACCGCTTGCACTGCCGTAGTCGCGCTGCAGATCGAGTGCATCGGAGATGTGACGTGCGATGATTTGAACGGTATTGTGTCGATGGTCGTTCTTGATGTTCTGCGTGTCGGCCGCCATCGTCGCCGAACTCTGAACGTTGATGCCTATATTTCAGAACCTTTTTCGTTTGATGATCTCGGTCTTAGCACCGGTAGAAACAAGCTCACCTGACTGCCAGTTCATGAGGCGCCAGGCGACACACGGTGCGTAAAAGAGAAGAGCCTCTATCGCCAGTATAAAGGGGACCTGAACAATGCACAATGCACATATTCTCGGGAGTTTTTGTCGAGCTTGATAAACGAGGTTTGAACGCACCCATTGGTAGTAGCCAATCTCGCGTTGTTGACGATCGTAAGAGTCTTTTGGGATGCGTTCCTCGAGGGGCAGCCAGTAGGTGTTCTGCACGAAGCAGTAGTTTTCAGCGTACTGCTCCCACGCGCCGGTGAATTGTGCGGGAACCTCAAATTGCAAGGACATCTGTCCACCATCCATGTTTGGCTGATGTCACTCAAGTTAGCCCGGAACTTACCCAGCATTGAATGGGCTGTCCTACGTACTGCTTTGCGCTTATCGTGACGGAGAAGACGAGGATGATGATACATGTATAATAGTAGTTCATTCGATCGACGACATCGTCATCGAAACGTGGTTTGAGGGTCTTGAAGAACGAGTCCAAAAATGCAAGCATTTTGACAACGTCGAACTCTAATTGCCTCTGCGTGAAGAAGTTTTCAACAGCTTCTATCTGGGTAGGTCTATTTCTGTCTGTACCCACCTACAGACTGTCACAGTGAGTGTTGAACTGAGGATGAGCACGTTTTCGAGTCAAGTGGGTCGCAAAGCCGGTCGCTTTAGCTGCGCTAATTCGATCGACTTCAGGAATCCGCAGTTTGCTTGCACACTCGAGTGCTTTACTTTGAAGCTTAACGCACTATACAGACACTCGTTACACGACGACCACTGGCGTTCATACGTAACTGTTGGCATACCACAACAATTTAAGCAGGGCCAAGATCTGAAGATATACTTCTGATTACAAGGCCACACTCTGAATAGGATAGCAACAGAGGAAATGGACGATATATAAAACCGACTACCGAGTTTACTCAAAAATTCTTCCGTGTTCACAGTAATAGCCGAAAATAACTCAGAATGCAACTGAAATTTACTGAACATTTGATCCTACCTACCCTGTCGTACTTCTCGCGGATATTGGTCGTATAATCTCTGAAAGGCATGAGGCCAAAATTTGACCAGCACCTCAAATCTATCAATTTACAATTCTACACGGTAAAAAATTACATACGTCACAAACTGCCTAAAAGCACCATAACTATGTAGCAGCGTTCTTGGCCAAAAAAATTCATGAAGAAATAAGGAAAAATTTCACCGAAAGAAAGATTCAATGTCATTTCGCAACAAAAGTTGCAAACTTGCGCTAGTCCATCGCAGTCTCACGAACGCCGCCACTATCGATGTCTGCAAATTATGTAGTACATTTGTGCTACAATGTACTTAGTTGCTTCTACACTACGCGCATGGGAAAACAGCCAAGCAAGCACGGGAAAAATCTAACGTGTACACCAGGGATGGCCAACCCCAGGGCTAGGAGATGGGCTATGGGCCCCGAGAATTTTGGGAAACTTAAGTACTTCATTTTTCATAACTAAATTTCAAAAAATTTCGGCTCGATTATTTTTGCTTATTGTGCTACTAATCGACTGAAAGAATGACAAAAATTATAGATTCTCCAAGAAAACCGTGGCCCCTGAACGAACGAGACAACAAAATGTGGCGCCGGGGCACTAAAAGTTGGCCGTCCCTGGTGTACGTAATGCTACATGGTCGGTTGGCGACGTGCTCATCACGTAATTAAAGTATGATGTCGTAGGCAGCGTTACTTGTAGCGTTTAAAAGACCTCTATTATCTAATAGTTGAGGGCAGCTAATCATGTGCCACGGGGTAGTAATGCTCTGCGAACTCGCCGTCCTTGCCAACTTGAATAGGAAGCGGATGTTCAGGTAAGCGTCCTTCGCGATCCTTGAAGCGAAGGAAAAGTGCGTCGATCAAATCGGCGCAAAGGATGTCGCCAGCATTGCTCGCGATAATACGCAGCAGAAAGACGCCGTCTGGACGAAGTGAACTCTTGACAAAGCGCTGTAGGAGATCGCGATCACTCGGACTATCGCTGACCGCCTCTTTGATGCGCAGGTACTTCTTGATGAAGTCCTTGTCGTTGCCGGCCGGCGTTATCAAGAGGAGCCAGTAGATGAAGCTGCCAAGTGTGACGATTGCGACGATCGCGAACCACCACCAGAGGAAGAGGAACACTTTCTCGTTGAACATGTTGATCATTATTACACACTGCACGGTGTATGGATGAACACTGCCGAGAACGCGAACCTACGTGACGAACGAGCGACCTTGGATTAACGCTTTTTAAAGAGGGGTAGTAGCGATACCGTCAAAAAAGTCTGTCAAAAGTCGACAGGAGTCGCCTTGTTTAGACTGCATACGTTGTTCTACATGAAAACGTAAGGCGCGTAGCTGGGCGTTACGTAATGTTCCATTGTTTAAAGTTTCCACTCCTCTCCCATTGCTATCGATAGTCTCCATACGTTTCCTGTCGACTTTTTCCGGACGCTTTATTATTTCGAAAACGACGCACCTCAAAATAGCACATGGTGACGCGCGGAAAGTGCCCCGAAGATTGCCACTCACGCCCGTGAGCTAGATCGTTTAGCACCTCGAAGCCCCACATGTAGTAGTGGGGGAAGCCGAGGAAGCTGTTCAGTATGAAGAACTGCCCGATGACATTCACGCAGTAGAGCAGCTTCGTGAAGATGTAGAGGCCGCTGATGTACGCGCCGTAGTGCTTGCCGTAGAAGAGAAGATCGAAGAGGCGTCCGCGACCCTTTAGCTCACGTTGCAGTTCGAGTGCGTCGAAGACGTGCCTCGCAACGCACTCGACGTTCTTGTCGCGCTTTTCGGCTTCGATGTTATCAACGTCGATAGCCATCTTTATGATACCCTTTACGTTTATCCCTGTAAAACGAAGCTACGTATTTGATAGTCAAGCCAGACTCTTGTGCAAACGTGAGATCTTTACCTGATTGCCAGTTGAGGAGACGCCAGAAAGCACACGGAATGTAGAAGAGGACGGCCATCAAAGCAAGCACGACACCAACCCACTGGTAATAGCCGAGTTCGAGCTCGTCGCGCTCCTTGTAGCTTTTCGGAAACTCTTTCGTCAGCGGAAGAAAGTAGGTATTTTGAACGAAGCAGTAGTTCTCCGTATACTGCTCCCATGCACCGGTAAATTGCGCGGGTACCTTCAAGTGAACAGCAGAAAACCCCGAGGATGTTTGCTTTACTTTTCCACTAATAGCCCCGGCCCCTGGGAAACTCATTAGCTTGTTGTCGCACGCTTCGTAATTAGTTTTCTGCATAGTTCATAGCGTCGACTACACTAGCTACATTTGACTACACGCGTATTTTTCCACATAGTGCAGCAGCCCCCATGAACGCTAATCGCTATAGTTGAATTTGTTTAACCGTTTGGACCATAAGTAATTTTTCATATTTATGGACTTCACGAGCACTCTACGTCGACTGCTTTTGCACTTTAGACGAAAGCATAATTTTCCAGGTAGTGAGCGTCAGTTATGATTATCGTTTGGAACTTGGAATAATTTTCCGATTGCAGCCCCATTAGTGAGGTTTCAAGAGGAAAAGCACAATGATGCTTGCTTGCTCTTAATTTTCAAATCGTACCCAGCATTGTAGTGGCTGACCGACGTACTGCTTCGCCATGAGCGTAAGCGAGAACGCGATGAGAATGAGGCCCGTCCAGTAGTAGTTCATACGGTCGACAAAGTCGTCGTCGTAACGGGGCTGGATGCCCTTCTGGAGATCGTCGAGGAACTTCATTTTCGGTCCTACCGGCCGGACGCGATGACCGACGACCCTTCTGGCAGTGGTAAAGCAAAATGCAACCTACACACAAAAATACGATAGCCACTAAGGTGTAATGTGTTTTTCATAACAAGGTGCGTTCATCGGTCAGGTTTGATGAAGTGTGCTGCAAAGTTGTCGACTGCAGCCATGAAAAGGTGGGACAATACACGCGGTTTGAGCGCTGTTGTTGTGAAACATGAGCAGTACAGTACGTTCATCGTGGCACTAGTATAAAAATTCAGGTAGGCTGACGGATTGTATGAGTGCACGAGTAGTGCCCGAACGTTGGTTGGGTTTATGACGACACGCTGCGTGAACGCATCGTGGAGGGGTGTTCTGGAATGATACATTACACGATCGAAAGGCATTCTAAGTTTGCAGCAGAGGCGACGATTGTACGTGTGTACACGCGGGGACGCTCGAGTTCGAGCTTCTTATCAGGCGTTGCATCGCAGAAACAGTTTTGCGAAAACGTCGAACAACGACGCCAAGGATAACCTCGGGGAAGGACGCAAATGTCGAGGAGTTGATCATCGCTTCTGTGTAGGCATAATGAGTGAAGAAAACTGAATTTTACGTCAACGACTGTTTTTCTTATGAACAAAGAGTCGCTGTTAAAGTGACAGCAGGAATTGGCTTCAAAGCAAAAACCCCCTTGAGGGGTTTCAAATTTTTAAGGATGACCAGCTTTCAGAATTCGTTATTAAAAATACAGCTCCTGTATTTAAATTATAAAATTCAAATAAAATATAAAATAACCAAAATATAGCATGAAACTGATAGGTTATACACATGACACATTGATTAGGGACAGAGGAATGACGCATGCTTTCAGTGTGCCGCCTCATACTCAGGAAAGAACGCAAGCGAGTAAAATGTGGATTATCGCCAACGTTCGAGAGAGATGTTGACACAGAGCATCAAAGTCGCTCGGGAGAGGGGGAATACAGCGGGGCACGCCGCAATTGAGTCTTTTTTCGGCAAAATGGAAATTGTTTAGAAAAATTTAAAACCTGTTCGACCGAAATTCTACTCGAGATTGCTCGCTGCTCATTTCGCGACTGTCGCGAACGAACTGTCATCCGTTCCGAGGTGGTGCCCGCAGATCCAGCCGCGTTCGTTCGCCGTCTGTTTTGGTCTACCATAGATATAAACACACGTGGTGCATCTCGCAGTGCCAGTAGACACCATGCATGGGTATAGAGCGGCATCACGCAACAAGTCGATACATGTCTCTATAGTATACACACCGACGCGATCCGACGAAGCCTTCAGGGCAAGTTAAATTACCGCATCGATCACTCATTATCGTCGTTTGTGTTCTACCGGCTCAGTGGGAAGCGAGGACACTTTTGTAGAAGACGGCGATCGGCGTAGTCGATCATGTCGGCGTGGGGAGCCAATATCCGCGGGCATCTTGGGCGACACTTTAAAGTACAAAGAAAAGCAGGGAAAGGACGTAGTTTTTTTATCAACGCCATGGAGTCCTTTTCTGCTCAGTCATCAGTTTTAGAATCAGTAGAACCTACAGGCTCGAACGATGTGTTGTCGTTACCGCTTTTATGCTTGCAGACTGCAGGTATGTATTTGTAATAAACAAGGTAGTTATCTGAGTTTAAAACAACTTTTTTACTCGGGAAACGGACTGAAAGCGCTTCAGCCGTGCCCGTCACTGACGCCGAAATAGGACTATTAGTCTGGCGGTCGCATATTCGCGCTGGTGTCATATTGGCTCTCAATAGTGAGCCTGTAAGCCAGGCGCCCGCGGGACGTTCAGGATAAAGGCACATAAGATAGTGCAAGAGCGTTTGCACTTCGGAGTTCTAAAAAACGACAAAACAAATGGAAACGGGCAATGCAGAAAATATATGAAGTCGTACAAAGAACAATAGGTACTCGCCTATTACAGTGCTGCCGTCGAAAACAAGAACCATCTGTCTCACAAATTGGCATTTTGAGAAAAAGGACTTTTTAGAAAACCGAAGAGTTGAAAGATAGAAACGTTGCGCGCGTTGCGATTTAACCTAACTGCGGTACAAGAAAATGTTCTCGAAGTTTGGGAACGCGTACACAACCTAACTCAAGTTCTGTAACGCGCTTTACAGCGCCCAGATAGCATGCTGCTTTTTGCGCATCCAACCATTGCGAAAGCTAAAACCACCTAACTCTGAATCATGACGAGGTAGGTGCTTTTTGCTTTCGCATTTCTTCTGTTTCTGAAAGGTAGAAATTTCTTCACGCTGGATATTCCCCTTCAACAACGTCCAATCAGATTCATTCTTTCTCAGAAGTTACTACCCCTAATGTAGATTTCAAAAAACGTGCGAAAGCTAATTTTGCCTAACTCGAAATATGTGGTTCTTGTTTTCGACGGCAGCACTACGAGTTCACAGAATAACGAAAGCAGAATTCTGTAAGTCAAATCGATTTCCATTGAGCTTTTGAGATTGGTTTATTCGATTCTATTTTGATTCTGAGTTTCTCCAGCCGTGGTTGAAATCTTTCTTTTTGCATCCAGCAACCAGCGAGCGAACCGAGCGAAAAAAGACGGAGACTAAAACTGGTCAGATTTTGATCTCCCCTTCCTCCGCCTCTCTCCCACTTCTCCTCTTTGCTCTCCCCTTCCTCCGCCTCTCTCCCACTTCTCCTCTTTGCTCTCCCTCGACAAATCCAAAGTTTGCTGACGTCAAGAGGATCGTAGTACACTATGTTCCAGGCTATTCCAGAACACTACGAAAAATTGCCTATGCGTATTTTTTCTTCGCGGACGTAGGCACGCGGTAGTGCACGATGTCCCGCGTCGATAGGATAGACCGCCTGAGTGTTCTACGGCGTTCCAGCGTGTTCCAGGGTGCCCCAGAGCAGTCAAATTTCATACACTTGTTTTTCTTTCCGTTTTTGCCGGATGCTCTTCGGCTTTGCCGATCCATTTATCTGTCAAAAATCTTTCGATATCTCCCTATTTCCAAAATTTCCATTCTCTTGTTCCTCTTTCTTTTCCTTCGTGCTTGCTTCGTTTCCTCTTGTTCTTCTTTTCTTCGTTTCCTCTTGTTCTTCTTTTTTTCCTTCCCTCCGTTCGTCCTTCGTTTTCCCCTTGATTCTTCTTTATCCTTTTGTTCTTCATTTGTCTCCTTCATTCCTTAGTTCTTTCATTTCCTTCGTTTATGATTCGTTTCCTTTATTTCCTTTTGTTTCTTCGTTTTCGTCGATTTTTCTTTTTATCTTGGGTGTCTTTCGTTTTCCTTCGTTCCTTCTTTAAACGTTTTTCTCATATAAAAAGTTAGTGAACAGGGATCAGTGACCCTCGCTTGTTATTGTAAAACTTTTGACCAGGATCCCATCGTTTATCCCAGGCTGTCATACTGACACTGGACGTTCTGGCAAATCTTTGTACTGGACGTTTCGTGGAATTGTTGTAGCGCTTCCACCCACACTTCAAGGCTTTTGTGTTAAACCTGTCAATGTTGTGTGATTATGTCAAGTTCGTTTCAGAAGCTTAGCATCTGGCATTGTGGCAGAGTAAATATGAGGATTGATGAGTAATAGTTAGACAAATGTTACATTCGAAGTCTAGCCGCATGTTTTTCCAGTTCCCGCCAGTTTGACTACTTATGGATTTTTCGTCGCAGAAAAAAGGTCTCTCGCACATGACACAACGGCGAGTGACGTTGCCCATACAGGAGCAGAAATGGAGAACGCTGAAACATTTACACGCACTTGTTTTTTCCTGCCATCTCGCACGTGTAGATACACAACGACGAACGCAAAGTATTCATATATACCTAGGAACGTCGGCACCGCTGACGCATCGATTGTCTGAACAATGCCGACGAGAAACCTTCAGCATGGACTATACATTTTTCTACTCCTTCATATAAGCTTCGATTGCGCTATTGGTCAAAGACCTACAGGTCAACATGGCCAATCGACGACTGACTCCAGCGGCCTGTTGGTGGAAAATCAGGCCGAAGCATCGGATCCGTCGACAGCGGGGAAAGCTATCAACGATCAAGGAAGTGCAGAAGTCAGTGTGTTTCGAGAGATTTCGTCGTTGAAGTGTCTCAAGCCGAGCCAAACTTCCGTTCTAGGCATACTTGGCTCGCTTCGGCTACTTTGGAAGGATTGATTCTAGTGCAAGAAGTCTGCCGCTGATTGCAAGTGCAGACGACTATCAGAAGCACAAGGATAAATTGCTGACTGACGCACTCAAGTAATGAGTGCAAGACGCGAAAATATCAAATAGACAGGCATGCAGTTCAAATTGTCGAGTGTGCTTTAGGAAGTTCCAAAAATTTGCTCATCTTCCCGTCACCGGTGATCTCGACGACCGTACAAAGCAGAAGATGTCGCAGCCCCGCTGTGGCATACCAGACATTGAAGCTCAACCGGAAGCACTGTCTGACTCAGGACCCCAAGGCAAAGCTGTTTTTTACTATATACGAGAAAATGAGTAGGGATGTCATTCCCTGGGGGAGAATGAGAGTTATCCCCCAAGCCATATTTCTTGTACTCACGGGAATTTTTTAACAAAAAACCGGTTTTTTTCTTCAGAAAACAAGATTTTTAGACAAAAAAAACTGATTTTCCTGGCAGAAACCTGTTTTCCTCACAAAAACTGGTTTCTGTCTAGTATAAATCATCAAAGTTGATAACCAGGAGATGCTTTTTGACTCTTTAAACGCTAATTTTTTGCTTTCATTTCCCCCCGCATTTCTCCCTGCATTATCACTGTAGATATAATAAATCCACCCGGGGATGATGAGGCCATTGTCCTCCATGCCTTACCTAAAAATGAGGATTCACAAAGTTCATACATTATGGTCGTGCGTTTCAGCTATTGTCAGTGCTAAAGTGTGGTCCTCAAACGACATTAGCTGGCGAGTCACGAAGTACACAAATCAACTCTCACGAGACGCCCAACTGTACGCTCATTATGATCATTTTAGCGCATGATATATACCAAAATCTAACGTGTTGTGAACGTCTGACATCCTTTTATAGAAGTGCCTTGTCGCAAGCGTTGCAACTATGGTCATCGGTAACACCCCTTCGATTTTCTGCTGCTCCTGACGATCAAAAGCCATCGCTGAGCATTCAGTTCGTTCGGTTGGATCACGGCGACAATGCGCCATTTGACGGCCGCGGTATCGTACATCAACTTGGCGTCGTGCAAGCTTTTGCCTAATAGAAGCATGGCCGCATGCAGGAGGCGTTCTGGCTCATGCATACCCACCGATGGATGGCAGGATTCACTTCGATAATGATGAAGTCTGGTTCTACTCTCCGAGCGCCTCAAAGCCAAATAAGGCCGCAAAGAATATTCTCATAACTGCCACGCACGAGATTGGACATGCGCTCGGCCTGAAACACACAGAGTAAGCATTTCTGCAAGCATAGTCTAAAGGTCGGATTTGGGCCAAATCAGAACCCCAACTCTGGGTTCTGGACCCGAACCAGACCTCTAGACGTATCAGGATTTTAACTAGCTTAGTTACGTGCGAGCTAATGCTAGCTCGTATGAGTTTTATGTGAATAGCTCATCATTTATCATTTTTATATCTATCAGAGATCCAGAGACAGTAATGGCGCCGTTCTATTCTGATCTCAAACCCGGAGAAAAGCTCAAATTGACTCAGGAGGATATTGACAACATTCAAGCAATCTACGGTGCGATTGAGTTGAAAACATAGCTGCCTATTGCGAATGCCGCATTACTGCTAGCCGGTGTCCATCCGTGAAAACGCTAATTCAGTTCCGCATGAATGGTGATGATAACGACAGCACAGTTCTTGTATCGTCTTTATTGTATCTAATCGTCAAAACGGTAACCCAAAATCTAGGCTCACCCAACGACAACAAGCCCACAGACACAGCAACAACGAGCACCGCCCGCATCGGTCAAGCTGGATCATCGTCGTCGCATCAAAGGACGACAACCGAGCCGTCTTCTACGAAAACGACGACCGTCTCGATGGCGACAACGACCAAGCCGCCATCTCGATCGCTATGGGACAGAATTCGTGCGTGGTTCGGCTACAAACCAGCATCTCAGGAGACGACGACAGTCGGCGGCACTACTAAACCAGCGTGCCCCAACTCGATTGATGCCATAGTTGCAGGCAAGTCAGCCAAATGCGACCCATAATTAAAAGGATGCTTCGTGCTTTGTGTTCAATCCAATCATTTTAGCACCCTCTGAATCCGCCGACGGCGTTCTTTACGTATTTTCTGGTTCACAAGTGTGGCAAATGACGCCGTACGGCGCTAAAAATCCGACTTCTATTTCTGAGCTTTTTCCCGACGGCCCTAGTCAAATCACGGCAGCGATCTACAACACACTCACGAAAATGGTGCTCTTGTTCGAAGGTTCGCATTTGCCTGCACGAGCAAGCGGATGGACAGTGGATCTTCTGTTGTTTTTAAGGCAAGAAGGTGTGGCAGTATCAGTGGCAACGGCGCGGAGCGACGTTTAAACTGAGTCCTAAGTTTCCGAAAACTCTGTCTGACAACCTCTTGTTTGTGCCAACGCATGCCTTCCAATGGGACGACGGAAACCTTGTTCTCGCAAATGTACTTGAACTGAAAGACAGTCGTTTCACATACAGCAGCATCGATTTCTCTCACTCTTTTATAGGGCAATAACTTTGTGACGTGGGACGAAGCGTATAATGTGGTAACGTATACAAGCACGATTCGTAGCTATTTTCGAGACATGCCCAACGACGTCGAGACTGCGTTCAACTACAAAAGTGTTCTCTACTTGGTCAGAGCGGAGTCAAATCCAAAGTGCGTTATTGAACCGCTGAGCAATATCAAGCTTATTTCAAGTTCATCCTTCTTTTTTCATTTCAACAGAATCGCAGCATACGACAAAGATAAAGCACCTGCGGTCGAGGTGACAGATTCGTGGCTCAAATGCACTTGACTTACCGGAGTCATTTCCTCATTTCTCAAAGCTTTAAACACCGCTCCAGGTGAAACCGTTTTGTGGGTATCCAACAACTTATCGTCATTTCGCAGTTACTATACGGTTCTTTCATGTGCTTGTGCAAACGAAGGTGCTTACAACGTTGCAGTCAAGTTTGGACGATGCCTCTGAGAATAAAATCCTAATCAAATTTTAGTACAAGATTCTACTGTCTTGTGGACTTCGAATCATGTCGTTTAGTTTCATGCATAAAAGAGCTAATAACAAATTGCGCAAGTATGTCAGCGATGACAGCGACGACTCGACGATGTCAGCGAAACCATATCAATCTACCGACAGCCAAAACAAAAAATCTGGAATCGAATGAAAACAGGAAAATTTAATCGAATTTCGAGCACAGAATCACTTTCAATCGAGGCGAGTTCAGCCGACATCGAGTTGAATCCAAATCGAATCAACATGGAATTTGAATCGAATAAAAATTAGGTAGAAGTCAATGCCGCCGAAAGTATGTAGAATCGAATCGCTTGGAATGTAGTTGAAACGAATTGAAGCGCATCCCAAAACATTGACAAACTATCGGGCGTTCGGAATGAATCACTTGTGTAGACTGCATGGTCGCTGGTGTTAACTTGCAGTGACGACCCCATTGTTACACTACCGTAAGAAAGTGATTCATTCCGAACACCCGATAAATAGTAGGCCGTGAAGGATCGAAACCCATGGAGGGTATCACAATCCCTCAGACGGGACCTTACTATAAAGGTCGAATGTATATGTCAGCAACCCCTCCCACACAGTCAACGAAAGCCTGTGAGAAAGCATGCTCCAATTGGCCAATTAAAGGTAAAGCAAAGGTCACAGAGCGCGTACGTGTAGCCCTTGTTATAGATGTTTTATGTTTGTCTGCATTAGCTTCAGTGTTATTATGGAGCTTTCATTATTTACATAACGTCGTTCTCTATACCAAAAGAATTATCCTCATGGCGGAATTGAAATTGTAATAGTGTATCGGCAAACTGAATAGTATAAAAGCTGTCAGCGGAAGAGAAAAATTTTGCAGAATATTTTTAAAAGACGATAGATGCCGCAACAACTGTCGCGAAATTTTACGAAATGTCCAGAAAATGTGTAAGAATGTGATGTTGTACTTCACCAGGCCTCTTCTTGCGGCACTTTGCTCCGTTAGACTTTGTACACAGAAGAGTGGTCACTATGTGAGTTAGGATTCGTTTAATGCGTTCCACTGACGTCCACGTTCATTCTCCTCCCCTTCTCCGAACTCGAGACTTGCCCGTTTATTTCACAAGGATTGCACCGAATTCTGAATTTAATTTCTTTTTAAATATATCACCTGTTTACCTTGTTTAATACCTGTTTAATTCGCCCCTCAGGCATTCAGCATCTAGCGAAAAAATTCACCCGGTATAACGACGAACCTTCTGCATTTCGCATCGTTGAGTGACGTGCGACTTAATGCACGTACTTTGATGCTTTTGGTTTAGTATGCTGTTGAGAAAATATAACGACACGTCGTACGCAGTCGTGTAACGCAACACATGTCGGGCGATGGACCAGAGATACATAAGTGGAATCGGCAAAGCCGAAAATGCATCCTGCATCAAAACAAAAAACTGGCCTGGCGGGGGGAGGGGCGTCCCGGTGGGCGTAGTCCTGTATCAAGCACTTAGCTATCGTATCGCAAAGTATTTCAGCAAATTTCCTCCCGATTTGAAGCTCCAGACGCTCTTCAACTACGACACGAGACTCTACGTCCTGTCGGCGGATCAAAGTGCGACATTCCGGCACGCGAACCTAGCATTGTTTGTAACATTCTCTACTTTCAGAGTCCTTGCCTACGACCAAGCTACACCGGGCGTCACTCCAGCGTGGATCCAGTGTTCGTGAAGCACACAACTTTTATATCGCAGAAACACTAGTATAAACATAGGCCTGCATTTATAAAGAAATAGAATGCAAATGGCAATCGTAGAAGAAAAAAAAAGCAAAATTGGCAATGAGCGACAAGCTAGTATGAATATAATGCCAACAATGGCTTCGTTGCAAGAGCTCAGAGCTTTTGCATACTAGTTCGTTCTTGCATATTACACGGTGAGCAAGCTGGTACATAGATGCATCGTAGGGTCGTACCTACGTGTAGGTACCGAGCAAACACACAAAAACAAATATATAGTGAGGTATAATAGCTGCTGACGATTACCATAACTTATCGAATAATCCCCAGAAAATATAAAATCTCTTCTGTCAAATTTTATCCACAATTTCGATTCTACTTGGACGGATAATTCGAGAAGTTATGGTTCGGTGGCTGTCGACAAAGGTTTTATGTTTAGTACACTCGCAGTCGATCTTGCGACTCCGCGTGGTGCTCACACGGTGATTGGTTGCTGCTTATGCGGGAAAAGAACGCCCTGATACTCTGTCCCGTTGATTTCCATGCGGACGTACACCGAGTTATCCCTGTCTAAAAGACAGTGTGCTCCTGACAAAAGTTACACACCTGCACTCATCACTTTTTAGCAAGTACTGTACTTTTCCGCTTAG